>ML338778.1:0-22500 GCA_005239505.1 Nicotiana paniculata
TTAAAATCCTATATTACTTGTCGACCACGTACACTTGCGTGTGCATTGGAAATTCAACCAACAATTCCCATGAATAATTATCATATCTTGTTGGGAAATCCATGGTATGTCTACAGAAGAGTTTCATATAGCATCGAAGAAAATAGATACTCTTTTAATGTTAACGGGAAGAAACTCATTCTTGGGCCTTTGAGTACCTCACAAATTTGTGAAGACGAAAAGACTGTTAAAGAGAATATTGAAAAATATGAGAGAGAAAATAATGAGAGGAGTAAGGGAGTGCATGATGACATTCCAAGAGAGGAAAAATGAGAGGTTGTATTGAGTGAAAAGAGTGGGATGTAAAGTGAGGAAAAGAGTAAGTTTGAGAAGAAAGAAAAGAGAGAAGGCCATAAGATAGAAAAAAGTTGTGAGGTAGAGAAACAAGAGGGCTTGAGTGAAGAAAAGGAAGAAAACCTTGGTGAGAAATAAGATGTTAAGGGTGATGAGAAGTTTAGTCTTGTGATAAAAGACAAAGAGAGTGTATGCAAGAAAAATATTTTTTTACTTTCTAACCCACTAAATCTTTCTTGTTTTAGTTCTTGTGATTTTGTGCAACCAAGTGTTGAAAGACCTTTTGAAAGGGGAGGTAAAATGCAAGAGAAGGTGGAAAAGGATCCAATTGGATTCCAACATGAATTTGGCAAAATCAATTCTTGTTGGATAGTGGAAGATAAGAGCTTGGTTAATTTCTTTGTTGTTGAACCTTTTGACTATTTCGATCCTTATTTACAGGTTTACAACATGGAGTTACCTAAAGGTATTGCTAGGTTAGAGCCATTGCATAAAAGAATAAAAGGTGATGTTATTCCACTAATAAATAAGCCCAAGTATGGTATATATAATTAGTTTATTTACATTCTTGGCCTTTCTAGAACCCCTAAGGTATTTTTAGAGGTAATAAACTATATTCTTATTTTTTATGTTGGTGATTTTATAAATTTTTGTTGATGTTGATATTGATGCATGTCAAGTCATTAACTGTAATATCTAAGTTTAAGTGCAAGATTAATTTGCTTACTTTTGAAATTGAGTATGACGTATATGATTATGCATTCCAACTTGGTGGAAAGAGGCATGAAATTTAGGAGAAGAGGCTTGATAATGTGTTAAATGTTCTTTCTTATCTTATTCAAGTGCCTAATGAGTTTTCATGTGATAAATTGCTAGAATGTGAGTTTTTTTGTTCGATGGGAAGTCATTCCTCTAGTCATGTTGATTGTGAGCCTGTAAAAGTGATAAAGAGGATATGCATGATTATTGTGGCATTAGTGATCAAGTACTCTTTCATGAACCTATCTATGACTCTTTCTGTGACCGTTTGAGCAATTATGTAGAATCCATTGATGTTGTGAATATTATTGGAGAAAGTTATAATCACGAGCTTGAATGTATTAAAATTTTATTTTGGAATTTATGGGTTCTTCTGACCTTTCCGAGAATTTATGTGCTTCTTAGAATAATTTACATGTAGAAGAATCCATATAATTTAAATTGATACTTATCTATATCATAAAAGTGTCTTATTTGATACATGTGGTAGAGATACTTATTTTAAATGGATGCGTGATCAATCTTTTATAACTTCATTGTCATGCACATTTTGAACTACCTTAAGAGAGGTTTTTATGGGACAAATCTAAGTAGGCATAAATTTTATTGGGATGATAATGTCCATATGCTTGATAAAGACACCTATTAGGCTTAATTGGGTTAAGTAGACACATGGTCACTATCTTGTTCTATTCTTACCATTTTTTAAGATCAGTGAATGCCAATTACTAGTGCCTGTCTTCGTTTTCTTGCAAGGTTGAAATTCGAGGACGAATTTTCTTCAAGAAGAGGGGAATGATAGCATACTTGGAAGCTCAAATCTATTCAAGGAAAAGGATGAAGATTTTATATCTCAAAGAGGGCCTTTAACAAGATGTCAAGCTAAAAATTTGCAAAACAAGGTCATTGGACTTCAGGAGCGATCAAAGAAGTTGTTAGTTGGGAGGAAGAGCTTAATCCTTTAGGCGTTATGATTATTTTATGGCCCAAATTCATGTCCAATAAGAGGTGTATTAGATCCCAAGAAACATCCTCTAAAGAAGGTCCAAATCAGGCCACTGTTGGAACTATTTGGCACCTAAAATGTGTCCAAACTTGCAGCCGACGAAGTCCTACATAAAGCCACATTTTTATAGCATAAAAATGACTTACTTGATGTCCAAGAAGGGTACATAGGCGTGCTAGATGTTGAGTGCAAGTAGGTTCCATGTTGCTTGCAAATTTCCTTCAAGATTTTCAAAATTCTATCTAAGAATGGTTTGGGACTTATTTACATATATTTTGGGACTATATTTACTGCTTTCCTATTTAGTTAAGGTTATGTTTTCCTTTTACTAAGATTGTTAGAATTATTTTCTAAGAATGACTTAGTTTTTGCTTCCTAATATTTTCCTTTTCCTAAGGTAGTTGGACTTGTTGTCCAAAGTAGTTTATGGCTTTATTTCCTTATTTTTAGCCTTAATTTCGTGACCCCTATATAAAGAGTGTCTTATTTGTTTTTAGACTGAGATTATTATAGATAATATCAATAAAAATTGTGAGATTTTTCTTGCACTCTTGTGTGTGGCTACTCTTGGATTTATTCTTCAACCTTCAAGACTCAACTTAAGGTGGTAATATTAAACCCTTTTCGAAATATTAGATCACTTCTAGGTATTCAAGAAAGGTGATAAATTTAGGCTTATCAATGTTGTTGTTATTTTAAAGGGTTGGGTTTCACAATTTATTTCTTATTTTTAAGTCTCTACCAAAGGCGATTAGTTCTTCGTTAGCTAATTGTTGTTGTTAGGATTCAACTTCAAGAATAGACTTCTTGAATTCAAGAAACTCTTCCTTGAATTCAATCTATCTTTACTTTCTGTCTTCTTTTTTTGTTTCTTTATTTTTCTTTTAGCTTCCTCACGTTTATTGATTTTCTTTAGTAGTTCTTGGACCCCTTTCGTGTTGTTATCATTTAGGGAAGCGTCTTCCTGAATGACCATTTTCTGAATTTCTCATGATACCGACTGTTATCAAATCACTCAGTCCCTAATTCATGTTTAGTTTACCTTGTTCACCAGCCCATACTGATTTGTATTACTTTAAGGTCTAACTTTTCCTTTTGGTAATTATGTTAGAGTCACAAACTTATTTCTAGAAATGAAGATATAACTGTATGGCCTATACTCTTTTGTTATCTTAAGGCATGTCATCTCTCGTCTCCTTCCTCACTTGACTATAGACTCTATAATACTTTCATCTTTTTGATATACTGTTGTCATCCATGTATCACATCTTACTCATAATGCTTCATTAACTCTCTTCTTATTTTCCGCTAATATTTCTGTCTATCACTTTATTCTGAAAACTTCTACAAGATATTCTTCTACTCTTAGCTCCCCTTGCTCCACCCACTGGCTCTTAAGGTTTCCTAACATTATCTTTCTACTAGGGACGGAAGCCACACTAAATCTTTCAGGCTTCTAGTGCCTATCTTTATAGTACTCATATCTAGCTGTACTATTTTAGAGTGCACCATATGGATGTCTCATAAGGAGATCTATTAACACCTTTGTAATATCCTTCGAAAATGTCAACTAACACAAATAATCCATGCACTATTTAGGGTTACTCTAACCCTAGCCGGATTCCTGATATCCCGTCCTTCTCTTAACTACACATGTTAGCCCTCATAGGGCATAACTGAAATGGGAGTGACCATACATACCTCTGTTACTGTTGGAGGTAACTCAAAATGCTTATACCTCTCTTAGATAATGTTCATCTCTACTAACTAGGTACCTCGTACCCTTCTTCATCTTGCTTCTTTTACTTTTTAAAACTTGTATCTACCTTCTAATTCTCTCGTTGCTTTTTACCATACGGGTGGATAGATATTCCTGCCTTAAGGCTCTTTATCAAAAGGCTCACACATCTTAGTACACACATGATCTACTGAAGACCTTACAATTTGCTCATTATAAGTATGATGCAAAATCGAGTTCCCTAACTCAACTCTTCCGCATCTGCATTCAATCCCTTACCAACCGTCTTTCTAGGTGTAGGAATTGTCGTATTATGAATAAGATAGCGTTTAGGAATTGAGTTCTTACAACTGAGATCTACCGCACGATCTAGAGAAAGAAGAAAGGGTGAAATCCCTAAATGCCCTGTAGCCTCCTGCTTATAAGTGTGGTGCACAACACACCCATAAACAAGACTCTACTAGAAACAACTTGTAGACTCCCTAGGACATAATTGCTCTGATACCACTTTTGTCACGACCCAAATCGAAGGGTCACAACGGGTACCTGGTATCTTACTCAACCGAGTACCAACGTAACATATCTTTCTTATCGTACTATCGTTGGTAACTGGGCCAACATGGCTACAACTCATAATGTTTATCTATAAGTGGGAAAGCACTGTATACATTGAACCATCTTCCTTAAACATAAATACATATAGGCCATCAAGTCCTCTGACATACTGCACAAAATAAATCTCTATCTACGAAACCTCTAAGAGTATTTAATATCAAATGTGACGGGGTACCGACCTACCTATAAGTCTGTAGTAAAATTCTGACACGATAACTCATAGACTCAGCTGCACTCCAAATGAGGTGGATTCTTACCGATCCTTCGCTGAATTCTAACCTCGTCTACTATGAGGGATCATCAAACTGATTTTCTATACCTGCAGGCATGAATACATCGTCCCCAACAAAGGACATCAGTACGAATAATGTACCGAGTATGTAAGGCACATAAATAAGTATATAAAAGACATGGAAGAAACATGGAGTACATGACTCGCAACCTGTAAGTCTGGATAACTCTATAAATCATGAAATACTTATAGTGTCATGCATATGCGTATGAATGTCATGTCATGCATAGGTACATGTATCATCTCGGCCACTGTGGGAAAAATCATCATCGTATACCAGCTGATCAGGTGGTGGTACGTATATAACGCCGTAACCTTTTTCCATATCCCATATATATATATATGCCATCTGGTCATGGGTCAATGTTCATGTATAAAGGAATGCAATGCATGAGAAGTACGTGAATAAAATCTCTTGGAATGTCATAAGACCATTATGCTTTTGAGTAATATCATGAAGTAAATAATTTTCAACTTACATATTTTTTTGAGACCCATGAACAGATGATAGAATAATAGGACACGTGTGGGATCAACAACATAGGAATCTCTAGCATTTCTATGAATATAGTCATTTATGGAAGTTGTGCATTTGCTCGTTTCTTTTTTATCGTATGGATCATGCCAAAAAGAAAGAAGAGATAGCCTTAACATACCTGAGTTGATTCTCTTGACAATCCCTCTAACACATATCAATTGCGACAAAACACATAACGGCGGATCGAGGTAGGGAAACATCCACATGATTGTAACGACCCGACCGGTCGTTTTGCGTATCAGGACCCCGTTCCCCTAAATGAGACTTCCTGTAGAGGCTTATTATGATTTCTGACTTGCGGGGGTAGGTGGTTTGGGATTCGAAAGTGTTTAGAGTGGTATAGGAACACTTGGTTCCTTAAGGTTAGCCTTTAAGGCCAAAGTTTGACTTCGGTCAATATTTTAAGTAAACGGCCTCGGAATCGAGTTTTGATGATTCTGATAGCTTTGTATGATGATTTCGAACTTGGCGTATGTTCGGAATGGGTTTTGGATAACCTGGGGGCATTTCGGCACCCAATATCGAAATTTGAGTTTCCTTAAGTTTGAAATTTGGTTGGGAGCGTGTTTTTGTGTTATCAAGGTCCGAACAAAATTTCAAGACAGGGAATAGTTCCGTTATGTCATTTATGACTTGCTTGCAAAATTTGGGGTCATTCCGAGTAGTATAGGTCGGTTCGACGCATTGAAAGCTAATACTAGAACTTTAAGTTCAAAGTTTGATTCAATTTGGTTTTGGGGTCGAATTCTTAGTTTCGTTGTTGTTTTTCACGTTCCAAAAATTCGAGCGAGTCCGTATCATAAATATAGACCTGCCAGTGCCTTTGGACGGGGTCCGGAGGGTCTTGGGTGAGTTTCGAACCCCTCGGACTTAAATTCAAAACCAGATTTTTCACTGACTGGTTTCCTTCAGTGCGATCGCATAGAAGGAACTGACCAGGGGTGGTAAATGCCCTGTGCATTCTCACAAAAGGCACCGCGAATCGTGATGGGCTGGGCTCCTGACCCAGTGCGATCGCACACCCCACCCGCATTCGCACAAGAGCCCAACCTTGGACCAGCCCAACCACTCCTTACCCTGTGCGTTCACAGGTCCCTCTCCGCGTTCGCATAGAAGGCCCATGAGGGTCTGGTAATTTAAAGCTCTGCGATCGCACTGCCCAGGCTGCGATCGCATAGAGGAGACCCTTGGGCAGTGTGTTTTTACACGGGATTTAATTCATTTCCTCATCTTCTTGTTCTTCCTTGGGACGATTTCCAACATTCAAGAGGGGCAAACAACCTAGTTATTGAAGGTAAGTAAATTCTACTCTAATATTAGTTTCATGCATGGATTACAAGCTAAATTAACTACCTAAATTAGTGAAAACTAAGGATTTGGGGTAGTAACCTAGGGATTTTGAAAATATAGAAAATTACCCGTCAATTAGCTATGAAATCAAGTAAAAATCATGTATTAATGATCCTTAGGCTATGGGTGAGTGTTTCCTTCGGGAATTTTTGGAATCCGAGCATGCGGGCCCGGGGTTGGATTTTAGAATTTCTTCAAGAATGATGAATTTGACTAAGTAGTAGGAGAATTTCATGCTTTGAGTATAAATTGATATATTTGTATAACATTAGGCTAGTTTCGAGTCCGTGGGTTTCGAGTTTAGAGTTTCGGGCGCGTCCTTGACCTGGAGAGTAGGTTTGACGCGAGGTGAGTCTCCTTTCTAACCTTGTAAAAGGTAATTGTCCCCATAGGTGATTATAAATGGTTGTTTGTCCTTATTTGCGGGGGCTATGCATGCGCAAAGTGACAAGAGCCCGTGCGTTGCTACTATTATGCCTAGTCGGGTAGTTTAGGATTCACAAGCATGTTTTACGTGTTATATCTGTGATTGTCATGACCCCAAATCCTAAACCGGCCGTGATGGCGCCCATCGTGGAACTGGGCTAGCCAATAATCACATGTTTATAGTTTCCTTAAAAAATCCCAACCAGTTTCAAGCATTTCATAAAATATACAGAATTTACTAAATACATTCGGCCAATAAACAGTTCAACCAACCCCAAAACCCGGAGCCAACATGTCATGAGAATCTAAGAGAGATAAGCCAAAAAGGTATACTATTATAATACAAAACCTCCGAATAAATATCTAGATACAACAAGAAGGGCAAAATAGAGATGCTGCGGACGCTGAACAACTACCTCTATATCCCGCACTCCGGATTCACATGGAATAGATATATAATGCTCAGTATCTGCACTTGAATCTGCACACAGGGGTGCATGGAGTAATGTGAGTACTCCGACTCAGTAGTAATGAAAATAAATCAAGTGTAAGCGGCAAGAAAACACATGAAAATCAATGTCACCAATTTACAATATGCATAGCCTTTCTTTCCAACAGTATAAACATAGATATATGAAATCATCATGCCTTAAAACCAACTTCAGAAAAATCCTTTGAAAAATGTATATTTCCAACAACTTCAAACCGAAAGATTTAGTATGAAAATGAAATAAATCATAAAGAGGCCCCTCGCGCAAAACATATTTCATAAGTTCAGAGTGAAAGTGGTAAAATTATAACTAGCCCCTCGGGCAAAAACATGTATCATAATCAGCCCCTCGGGAATACCTCACAGTCACTCATAATCATCCCCTCGGGAATACCTCACAGTCTCATGCCTCCCAATCACTCGTCACTCGACACTCGGCACTCGGTGCGCTCACTAGGGGTGTGTGCAGACTCCGGAGGGTCTCCTTCAACCCAACCGCTAATACCAAGCCACCTCCTTGCGTATCATATCCTCACAAATTGGCCCTCAGCCTTATTGAGTAGAACCTCTCAAAAGCCACTCGGGCGAATCAGTAAAACAGGGTACTCGACCCAAAACATCATTTTTAAATCTCAAAGTAGTGTAAATCAGGATGAGTTTCGAAAACAGTAAACACAATGTGACTGAGTGAAATCATCAATAAATAGTGAGGAAAACAGCAGTAAAAAGCTCCGAAGGGGTCTAAACAGATCGACACGAGGCCCCAAACACGGCTTATAGCCCAAATATTGCAACAATCTTTAGAACATAATTTAACACAAGGTTTTGAGTAAAATGCGCAACTCATTAGTTGCCGCGGAGAGGACCAAGTCCAATCCAAAAATCAGTGCGCGCCACATACTCGTCATCCGACATGTGCTCCATTCTAAAATCAGTGGGAAATATGAAGTCCGGGGTTTCATACCCTCAGGACTAGATTTATAATCATTACTAACCTCTACCAGGCCACAACACTAGTCCGCTATGCTCTTGCCCCTCAAATTGGCTCCCGATTGCTCCGAATCTAGCCAAAACCATTTTAACATCATTAATATATACTAAAGGAACACAACTCAATAGAACTATCAATTTATACAAAAATCTCGAAATTCGGCCAAACCCGAGCCCCGGGCCCACGTCTCAGAAGTCGATAAATTTTACACTAGGAACCTCGTCCTCCCATGATTCTACACATAGCAAAAACACCACAATCAGACCACAATTGCCTACCCAAATTTCCAAAAGAATTTTCCAATCCTCCACCCATTCTTCCCAACCTTTTCCTACTTTAATCCTTCAATTTACAAGCCTAATCTGAACAAAATAGCATAGAAACGACTTTAATAACCCCTGGAACTTACCTCCACTGAAGACCCACGAATTCTCTCTTCAAATTGCCTTCAAATGAGCTTCAACCGCATGCAAAAATGGTGAAATGAATAAAATTTTACGGAGGCCTCTTTTATACTGTTCTGCCCAGCAATTTCGCACTTGCGGACCCTTAATCGCACCTGTGGACCCACACCTGCGGTCCCAGGTGCGCACCTGTGCAATCCCACTAACGGACCAATTTTCGCACCTACGGCCACTTCTCCGCACCTGCGGTTTCGCAGGTGCGGCCAACTCTTTGCACCTGCGGACTCCTCCTGCCTAGCCTCCCTTTGCACATGCGCATGGCCTTTCGCACCTGCGACTACCCATCCGCAGGTGCGTCCAACACCAGAACTTACACCAGCAGCCATTTGCTGAAATTTTCCAAGTTCAAAATCTGCCAACCATCCAAAATCAGTCCCGAGCCCCTCGGGGCCCCAACCAAACATACCAACACACCCCATAGCATTATTCCAACTTAGTCGAGCCTTCGAAACACTAAAAATAACATGAAAGCACCAAAATTACATCAAATTCAAGCCTATGAACTTTGAATCTTCCAAATTTCACCAACTACACAGAAACCAACCAAAACACCTCCGATTGACCTGAAATTTTGAATACATACCCAAAATGACATTATGGACCTGTTCCAACTTCAGGAATCCTATTCCGACCCCGATAGCCTATTTTTCACTGCCGACCGGAAATCGCCAAAAACTAACTTTCGCCAATTCAAGCCTAATTCTACGCCGGACATCAAAACTTAATTCCGAACACACTCCTAAGTCCCAAATCACCTAACGAAGCTATCCGAGACATAAAANAGTCCCAAATCACCTAACGAAGCTATCCGAGCCATAAAATCTGCATTCCGAGTTTTTTCACCAATAAGTCAACTCTCAGTTGATTTTTTCAACTTTTAGGCTACTTTAAGAGACTAAATGCGTCAGTTCTCACCATGACCACTCCTGACCCAAACCAACTGACCTAACACAACATAAACAGGCTAAGAAATATATGACAAAGCAAAAATAGGGGAAACAGGGTAAATCTCACGGAACGACCGGCCGGGTCGTTATATCCTCCCTCTCTTAAAAAAACGTTCGTCCTCGAACGGGTCTAGAAACATACCTAGAGTCTCGAATAAGTGAGGATATATGTCCCGCATCTCCCGCTCGGTCTCCCAGGTGGCATCCTCCACCGGCTGCCCTCTCCACTGAACCTTCACTGAAACTATATCCTTAGACCTCAGCTTTCTGACCTGTCGACCCAAAATAGCCACTGGCTCTACCTCATATGACATATCACCCTCGAGCTGAACCGTGCTGAATTCCAAAACATGAGCCGGGTCACCAACATACTTCCGGAGCATCGAACCATGGAACACCGGATGAATACTTGACAAACTGGGAGGCATAACAAACCTATAAGCCACCTCCCCAACCCTATGAAGCACCTCTAATGGCCCAATGAACCTGGGACTCAGCTTTCCCCTCTTCCCGAATCTCATAACACCCTTCATGGGTGACACCTTCAGCAACACCTTATCCCCAACCATGAAAGACACATCTCGGACCTTCCGGCTTCATAACTCTTCTGCCTAGACTGCGCCGTGCGAAGCCGCTCTTGAATCAACTTTGCCTTACCTAACGCATCCTAAACCAAGTCTGTGCCCAATAGCCTAGCCTCACCCGACTCAAACCAACCAACCGGGGATCTGCACCTCCTACCATATAAATCCTCATACGGAGCCATCTGGATACTCAACTAATAACTGTTATTATATGAAAACTCCGCTAGTGGCAGAAACTGGTCCCATGAACCACCAAAGTCAATCACATAAGCATGAAACATATCCTCCAAAATCTAAATGGTACGCTCCGACTGCCCATCGGTCTGAGGATGAAACGCTGTGCTCAACTCGACCTGAGTATCCAACTCTCTCTGTACGGCTCTCCAAAACTGAGATGTCAACCGAGTACCTCTATCGGAATTGATAGAAACTGGAACCCCATGCAATCAGACAATCTCCCTAATATAAATCTCAGCTAACCGCTCCGAAGAATAAGTAGTACCAACAGGAATAAAGTGCGCGGACTTGGTCAGCTGATCCACAATAACCCATATAGCATCAAACTTCCTCGAAGTCCGTGGGAGTCCAACTACGAAGTCCATGGTGATCCACTCCCACTTCCACTCCGGAATATCAAATCTTAGAAGCAATCCACCTGGTCTCTGGTGCTCATACTTGACCTGCTGACAGTTGAGACACAGAGCCACAAACTCAAAAATATCTTTCTTCATCCGCCTCCACCAATAATGTTGCCTCAAATCTTGATACATCTTTGTGGCACCCAGATGGATGGAATATCGCAAACTATGGGCCTCAGATAGAATCAGATCACGAAGCCCATCTATATTGGGCACGCAAATCCTGCGCTGCATCCTCATGACCGACCCCATCATCACCAATAACCACATCCCTGGCATCACCGCAATGGACCCTGTCTTGAAGAACAAGAAAATGTGGATCATCATACTGGCGTGCTCTAATCTGATCGTAAAGAGAATACCTGGAGGCTACACAAGCCAATACCCGCGGGGGCTCTGATAGATCCAATCTCACCAACTGACCCGCTAAGGCCTGAACATCAAGGGCTAATGGCCGCTCTGCTAATGGAAGGTAGGCTAGACTCCCCAAACGCTCTACTCTACGACTCAGGGCATCGGCCACTACATTGGCCTTCCCCCGATGATATAAGATAATGAGGTCATAATCCTTGAGAATCTCCTAAACCAACTCTAGAAGCATCACAATAGACTGTGTAAGAACCTGAACCAGTAGGCAAAACTAATACCGGAGTTGTGGTCAATGCTGAATTGAGCTTCTGAAAGGTCTCCTCACACTCATCAGACCATCTAAATGGAGCACCCTTTTGGGTCAATCTGGTAAATGGCGAAGCAATAGAAGAGAATCCCTCCACAAAGCGACGGTAACATCCCGCCAAACCAAGGAAACTCCTAATCTCTATAGCTGAGGACGGTCTGGGCCAACTCTACACCGCCTCTATCTTCTTCGGATCAACCTGAATACCCTCACTAGACACCACGTGCCCCAAGAAAGCTATTGAACCAAGCCAAAACTCACATTTGGAGAATTTTGCATAAAGTTTATCCTCCTTCAACCTCTGTAACACAACTCTCAAATGCTGAGCATGCTCTTCCTTGCTACGAGAATAAACCAGGATGTCATCAATGAACACAATGACAAAAGAATCAAGGTAAGGTTGAAACACGCTGTTCATCAATTGCATGAATGCAGCTGCGGAATTGGTCAGCCCAAATGACATAACCAGGAACTCATAATGACCATATCTGGTCCTGAAAGCAGTCTTCAGAATGTCAGAATCCCGAATCTTCAACTGATGATACCCAGATCTCAAGTCAATCTTGAAAAACACTCTAGCTCCCTGAAGCTGGTCAAACAAGTCATCAATACAGGGTAAGGGATACTGGTTCTTCACCGTAACTCTGTTCAGCTGCCGATAGTCAATACACATACACATGGACCCATCCTTCTTCACGAACAACACCGGTGCACCCTAAGGTGACACATTAGGCCAAATGAACCCCTTATCTAGGAGTTCCTGAAGCTGCTCCTTCAATTCCTTTAGCTCTGCTGGTGCCATACGATAAGGTGGAATAGAAATAGGCTGGGTTCCTAACACCAAGTCAATACCAAAATCAATATCCCCGTCAGGTGGAATGACTGGCAAGTCTGCAGGAAACACGTCTGGAAAGTCACGGACCATAGGAACCGAATTAATAGCGAGAGTCTCACCACTGACATCGCTCACAAAATCCAGATAAGATAAACACCCTTTATCAACCATACGCTGAGCCTTCAGGTAGGAAATCACCCTACTAGGCATATACTCAGAAGAACCTCTCCACTCAACCCTCGGGCACCCTGACATAGCTAAGATCACGGTCTTAGCGTGACAATCAAGAACAACATGACACGGAGATAGCCAATCCATGCTCAATATCACATCAAAATCAACCATGCTGAGTAACAGTAGGTCCACTCGGGTCTCCAGACCCCTAATAAATATTATGCATGACCGATAAACACGGTCCACAACAACAGTATCACCCACCGGAGTCGACACATGAAAAGAGGTGACTAGAGACTCACGGGGCATATCCAGAAAACGGGCAAAATATAAAGAAACATAGGAATATGTAGAACCAGGGTCAAATAAAGCCAAGGAATCTCGGCAACAGACTGAGACAATACCTGCGATCACGGCATCCGAGGCCATAGCATATGTCCTGGCTGGAAATGCATACATGCGGGCCTGACCTCCCCCTGCTCGACCTCCCCCTCTAAGGCGGCCTCTGGATGACTGACTACCACCCCTGGCTGCCTGGGCGGGTAGTGAAGTGACTGGAGCTGAAGTTGAGGGGTGGCCACTCTGCTGAGAAGAACCACCGGGGCGGCGAGGACACTGCCTCCACATGTGCTCGAACTCTCCACACTCAAAATAACTCCCTGGAGCTGGAGGCCGGGACTGATAAAAACCTATGGCACTAGAACGACCACTAGAAGACTCATGCATAAGAGAACTCTAAAATGGGGGTGCTCGATCTGCACTCTGAGTTGGGAGGGCACTGAATGAAGTACGACCTGGCTGAGAACCACGGGGACCATGACCCGGAGATGCACCAGTATATGCGGGGCGGGCCGACTAAGGAGGCCTGAATGAACGGCCCCTACCCTGCTGAAACTGCCCCATGAAGGGAGCACCACTATAACTGCCTGAACCATGAGGCCTTTTGGCCTCCCTCTCCTCCCGCTCTTGGCGGCGAACAGACTCAATATCTCAAGCTATGTCAACAAGCTGCTTGAATGAAGCACCTGATACTCTCTCCCGAGTTATAAATAACCGGAGCTGATAAGTAAGACCATCTACAAACCTCCTCACCCTCTCCCTATCAGTAGGGACAATCTCAGAAGCATGCCTAGCCAACTCGAAAAACCTCATCTCATACTGAGTAACTGATAACTCTCTCTGGCGCAGCTGCTCAAACTGCCAGTACTGCTCCTCTCTGTGGGATTGAGGGTCATACTTCTCCATAAAGATCGTGGAGAACTGCTTCCAGGTGAGAGGTGCTGAACCAACCGACCTACGCCTCTCGAATGACTCCCACCAAGTAAAAGCAGCACCCGCAAACTGAAATGTAACAAATGAGACCCCACTGGTCTCCAACATACCTGCAGTACGTAGTATCCTCTGGCACTTATCTAGAAACCCCTGGGCATCCTCGCCATCTGTACCGCTGAAAGTCAGAGGCTGAAGTCTGATGAACCTCTCAAACCTGCGCTGCTCGTCCTCAGGCATAGCAGGGACCACATAATCCTGGACCGGAGAAACTGGCTGAGCTGGGGCTGCTCTCGGTGTCTGAATACCCCGTACAACCTGCTCAGGAGTCGGGGCAGCTGGAGTCTGTTTGCCTCCCCCGGCCTGAGCTGTGGTGGCAGTAGAAGACATAGCGACTGCCTGAGCCAAACTGGCGCACACTGTCAGTATCTGAGACAGGGTTTCCTGAAGACCCGAAATAATAATAGGCACTGCCGGTGCCTGAGCCTGTCCCCCTGGAACACCATCAGCGGGAACCTGATAGAACGATAGAGAGATCATGTGGTACTGTCCCGGCTGCTGCGTGGGCTGGCCCACTACCTTTACCACGACCTCAACCTCTCGCTAGTCTAGCTGGTTTCTGGTCACTCTAATTGGTATTGTGTTTCCTCACCATCTGTGAGAGAATGAAACAACATAAGTTTAGATTTCAAGAATCAATAGATTAGCACGAAAGAGTTCAAGAAGATAGAAATTTTTCCTAAGAGTTTGGCAGCCTCTCGAAGATAAGTACAGACGTCTCTGTACCGATCCGCAAGACTCTACTAAACCTGCTCATGACCGTCGAGTCCTATGTAACCTAGGCTCTGACACCAAACTGCCACGACCCCAAATCCTAAACTGTCCGTGATGGTGCCTATCGTGAAACTAGGCTAGCCAATAATCACATGTTTACAGTTTCCTTTAAAAAAATCCCAACCAATTTCAAGCATTTCATAAAATATACAGAATTTACTAAATACATTCGGCCAATAAATATTTCAACCAACCCCAAAACCCGGAGCCAATATGTCATGAGCATCTAAGAGAGATAAGCCAAAAAGGTATACTATTATAATACAAAACCTCTGAATAAATAGCTAGATACAACAAGAAGAGAAACCAGAGATGCTGCGGACGCTGAACAACTACCTCTATATACGCACTCTGGCTCCACACGGAATAGATAGCTAATGCTTGGTATCTGCACATGAATCTGCACACAGGGGTGCAGGGAGTAATGTGAGTATGCCAACTCTGTAGTAATAAAAATAAATCAAGTCTAAACGGCAATAAAACATATGAAAATCAATGTCATCAATTCACAATATGCACAACCTTTCTTCCAACAATATAAACATAAATATATGAAATCATCATGCCTTAAAACCAACTTCAGAAAAATCCTTTGAAAAATGTATATTTCCAAAAACTTCAAACGTATGAAAATGAAGTAAATCATAAAGAGGCCCCTCGGGCAAAACATATTTCATAAGTTCAGAGCGAAAGTGGTAAAATCAAAAGTATCCCCTTGGGCAAAAACATGTATTATAATCAGCCCCTTTGGCATGCCTTACAGTCACTCATAATCAGCCCCTCGGGCATACCTCACAGTCACTCATGCCTCCTAATCACTCGTCACTAGGCACTCGGTGCGCTCACTGGGGGTGTGTGCAGACCCCGGAGGGTCTCCTTCAGCCCAAGCGCTAATATCAAGGCACCTCCTGGTGTATCATATCCTCACAAACAGGACCTCGACCTCATTCAGTAGAACCTCTCAAAAGCCCCTCGGGCGAATCAGTAAAATGGGGTACTCGACCCAAAACTTCAGTTTTAAATCTCAAAGTAGTGTAAATCAGGCTGAGTTTCGAAAACAATAAACACAATGTGACTGAGTGAAATCATCAATAAATAGTGAGGAAAACAGCAGTAAAAAGCCCCCAAGGGGTCTAAATAGATCGGCACGAGGCCTCAAACACGGCTTATAGCCCAAATATTGCAACAATATTTAGAACATAATTTAACATAAGTTTTTGAGTAAAATGCGCAACTCATCAGTTGCCGCGGAGAGGACCAAGTCCAATCCAAAAATCAGTGCGCGCCACATACTCGTCATCCGACATGTGCGCCATTCTAAAATCAGTGGGAACTATGAAGTCCGGGGTTTCATACCCTCAGGACAAGATTTATAATCATTACTAACCTCTACCGAGCCACAACACTAGTCCGCTATGCTCTTGCCTCTCAAAATGTCTCCCGATTGCTCCGAATATAGCTAAAACACATTTTAACATCATTAATATATACTAAAGGAACACAACCCAATCGAAAACTATCAATTTATACAAAAATCTCGAAAGTCGGCCAAACCCGAGCTTCGGGCCCACGTCTCAGAATTCAATAAATTTTACATCACTAGAAACCTCGTCCTCCCACGATTCTACACATACCAAAAACACCACAATTGGGCCACAATTGCCTACCCAAATTGCCAAAAGAATTTTCCAATCCTCCACCCATTCTTTCCAACCTTTTCCTACTTTAATCCTTCAATTTACAAGCCTAAGCTGAACAAAATAGCATAGAAACGACTTTAATAACCCCGGGAACTTACCTCCACTGAAGACCCACAAATTCTCTCTTCAAATTGCCTTCAAATGAGCTTCAACCGCATGCAACAATGGTGAAATGAATAACATTTTATGGAGGCCTCTTCTACACTGTTCTGCCCAGCAATTTCGCACTTGCGGACCCGCACCTAAGGTCCCAGGTGCGCACCTGCACAATCCCACTAACAGACCAATATTTGCACCTACGTCCACTTCTCCGCATCTGCGGCTTCGCAGGTGCGACCAACTCTTCACACCTGCAGACTCCTCCTGCCTAGACTCCTTTCGCACCTGTGCATGGCCTTTCGCACCTGTGACGTCCTACCTGCGGCTACCCATCCGCAGGTGCGGTCAACACCAGAACTTACACCAGCAGCCATTTGCTCAACGTTTCCAAGTTCAAAACTCCGTTAACCATCCGAAATCAATCCCGAGCCCCTCGGGGCCCCAACAAAATTCCAACACACCCCATAGCATTATTCCAGCTTAGTCGAGCCTTCCAAACACCAAAAACAATATGAAAGCACCAAAATTACATCAAATTCAAGCCTATGACCTTTGAATCTTCCAAATTTCGCCAATTACGCCGAAACCAACCAAAACACCTCCGATTGACCTAAAATTTTGAACACATACCCAAAATGACATTACAGACCTGTTCCAACTTCTGGAATCCCATTCCAACCCCGATAGCCTATTTTCCACTGCCGATCGAAAATCGCCAAAAACTAACTTTTGCCAATTCAAGCCTAATTCTACGACGGACATCAAAACTTCATTCCGAACACACTCCTAAGTCCCAAATCACCTAATGAATCTATCCAAGCATACAATCCGCATTTCGAGGTCGTTCACCAATAAGTCAACTCTCAGTTGACTTTCTCAACTTTTAGGCTACTTTAGGAGACTAAATGCCTCAATTCTCACCATGACCACTTCGGACCCAAACCAACTGACCCAATGCAACATAAACAGGATAAACAATATATGATAAAGCAGAAATGGGTGAAATGGGGTAAATCTCACGGAACGACCGGCCGGGTGGTTACAGGAACATTCGTCCTCGAATGTTGGCTGATGCACTTATCATTTTCATAATCTATGTCTTTTGAATACTTTAGTAGTCCTCTTTCCATCTAGGAAACTGTTCTGTGAATCGATCCCAAAGGCTAGGACATCCCCCCTTTAGGCCTCTTTCTCGCACCATAACTCTTACTTTGATTTTTCGTAACTGAGGTCTGCTACCAAACTCCAGGTTACTTTTGTTGCTTATCCCATATGTATAAACCTAAGTCATTTTGTGCTTCCTCGTTACTGTTCATCTTAAGAACGGCGGCTTAATCTCATCTCATACTTTGTGACTTTTGTCCACCCATTGTTAATTCATCTCAATATTTAATTTACAATATACCACTAATAACTTGAAACTTCTTACATCATACCTTGCCACTAGGGCTTATGTTGCATCAAGGAATATTTGAAGTGATTTTCCTGGTCCACTTAGGGGTTATATTGTACTTCAATGACCGTATTTTATAGCATCCCAATATGATTCACTTACGTGGGTATTTTAATCTTGTACAATCCATGAAATCCTCTTCAAATCATTACTCACTCGAAGGCTTAAATGTCATCCTTTATCCATCACAATTATACCCTCATTGTACTATCAGGGCAGCATTCCATCTCTTCTAAATGCTTCTAGTCTTAGACTCCTTTGAGTTCATTCAGGCTATACTGAGCTTTCTATAACTTAGAGAAACCATCAACTCTTCTTGTTTACATGGGCTTAATCCCGAGGACTTATCCATTCTCGTCACCTTCTCACTCGCCTTTTCTTATCCTTACTCCTGTCTCCTAAAACCTTGTCTCTCTACCATACTTTAGCTTGCGACCTACACATATCTATTTATACTACTCGCAACCTTCCTTCAACTTGTTTTCACCATAGATTTCCTTGTGTTATTCTGGAACATCAAGCGAGACATCACATCATCTCTAAATCTTCTTTACTCTCTTGAATTGGCCTCTTGATACCTAGATACCATAGGCTGGAAGATTTTCCACTATCGACGCCGCTATCATTCCTGGATGCTGAGTCTCAGTGCTTCTGTCCTTTTAGCTGAAGTATGGACAATTCACAACCTTCTGTATTTGAGTATCTCGTAAATTTTTCAACTTTACCTTCCTTACCTTAAAGTCTCACGTCACATCTTTTATCTCTTTCATGACCTCCCTTCCACATAGGTATAATTCACATCCACGTCTTGAACTATTATAATACATGCACCTCTTTACACAATCTCGTGAGAGATTCATACTACCTTCTTATGAGGTTGAGACATTTCTAACTAGCTTTATCGTAGAGCCGTTATAGAATATGGCTACCATATTATCTCTCTTGTACCTCTGATATTAAAAGTGATCCTGCAATGTTCTCAATCACGAGGTCTATAATTTTCTGGGTGCAATAATCAGATTCCTAATTTACTTAGTTGATGTAACTCTTTAGTTTTCTCGTCCATGTTATCAATCTTTATGTAGGCTTAAGCTATCTTCCAATATGCAGATCATGGTATTAGTTATTACTTTATCCTTTCATGGGCGCTATGGAAAACCATGACACGATCTTCTAATGATTCCATCATTTTTCTATGACCTGGACCCAATTCCTTCTTTTAACTTATACCGGAGTCTTCTACGGCTGATTATTAATCGAATAATTCCTTTCGTTCCATTTCAGTTTTCTTCAAACATAAGAAATTGCTTTTCCTGGTTTTTTTGCCCCCTTGTTACATGCATACTTAGCTTATTTGAGTTCTCGCGCATGCCGAAATTTTTGTGCAACTCATATGGTCTCGAATATTAGTTTCGGTTTTACTCTCCGCTCATTAGCCATGGTAGGTGCTACTTTCTTTTGGAGTGCATATTATTTTGTAGTGGGACTGTTGTTACAAAACCATTTCCTCTTTAGGTCACTGTACTTTGGTTGAAGCCTTCTTCCTTATTTCCTCAGCTAGTCTTTCATTGTAGTACTTAGGGAAGACCTTCTGACTTTTTTAAAGCTGCGAACCTATTACATCGTATACCTGATGGAATTCTTGATGTTCATACACACCTATAATAATCCGTAGTTCTTACCTCCACACCCTTGTGCTTGTACTGTCTTCCCAGTGGAACTCTCTTTTATTTCCATAACATTCATACGATACCTTTAACTACCCCCAACTCCTATCTGAATATTCCTCAAGGGTCCCAATGTCATATCTGCGAGACTGAATTCTCCATGTTGGGTTCACTATGTTTATCTTGCGTGATCTGCTAATTTGTCTGTAACCTCTTGTCTAGCCACAACTAGGCTCTTCCTGAATCAACTACTAACTACTCGTTGGCCCATTCTCATACCAATATTTCGCGTAATCTTTCTTGGGTTATTTCCTTGTCTTAACTTACCTTTAACAACACTAGCTCCTTATTTATCAATAACATCCCGACAAGGAATCCTTACTTCCTTTCCTTGACGTTGTGTTTGCATAATGTTCTGGAATTGTGGCATATCTATAGGATTTGAATAAGTGCAATCTCATCCCTTTCTAATTTTTATTGCATTCTTCCTTTACCATTCCATAGCTACTAGAACCACTTATTCTGATTTAATGCTACATCACTCCATATTCCCCCGTTAGGGGAGTACTAAGAGTTAGAGCTATATAGATGTTTTACCTCTTAATCTTTGGCGTCTTTTCACATTATCAATGACCCTTACTCGCCTTGCGGTAATCTTTCGGTACCGAGGATAACAAATTTCCTTATTCGCGAGAGTGACACTTAGTATAATTGGCACATACCGTCCCTTAAGCTAAACTTTGCTCACATTGCTTGCTTTTGATAAACGTCTTCCTGAATGACCATTTGAATTTCTCATGAATCTTCTTCTGTTGTCCATTCTATTATCGCCAAAACAAAATCTGAAATTCTCATGATGTCGACCAGCATTCAGTCCCTAATTCATGTTTAGTTTATCTTGTTCACCAGTCCATACTGATCTCTATTACTCTATGGTCTAACATTTTCTTCTGGTAGTCGCGTTGGATTCAAGAATTTATTTCTCGAAATAAGGTATAACAATATCCGTAATTTCAGCAAGCACTGAGTGAAGAACTTTAAGTATACTTATAGATGCCTAGAGGGACAAGCTCTGATACCACTTTTGTCACGACCCAAACCTATGGGCAGCAAGAGGCACCTGGTACCTTACTCAACCGAGCACCGACATACATATATTACTTATCACATCATCATAGGTAAGTGGTCCAGAAAAGACATTATGAGATAACCAGAATAAACATGAGGGAATACCCGACATAGAACGACTCAACCTGATATAGAAACTCATACATGTGACATATGGGCCTATAAGGCCAACATGATCCATTATATACTTAAAATATAAGCTGACAAGGCCATACAAGTATCCGTATATATGATATTTGTCTACAAGCCTCTAAGAGTACATACATATCATAAAGGTCGGGACAGGGCCCCGCCATACCAAACAATATGGGTTAAAATCATACTGACCAAACAAGAAACTCCGGAGCAAATGAAGCACACCAATATCTTCCGCTAAGCTGATATCCAACTTGGAGGACTCTCGACCTATCTATCGGGACCTGCGGGCATGAAACACAGCATCTCCGGGAAAAAGGGACGTCAGTACGAATAATGAACCGAGTATATAAGGCACATAAATAAGTACAAAAAAGACATGGAAGAAATATAGAGTAAATGACTAAACCTATAAATCTTGACAACCCTGTAAATCATGAAATACTTATTGTTGATGCATATGCGTATGAATGTCATGTCGTGCATAAGTACATGTGTTCATAATAGATCAAGTCTCTGAGGGCATCCCATCATATCATCTCGGCCACTGTGGGCAAAATCATCAACATATACCAGCTGATCAAGTGGTGGTGCGCATATAATGCCGTAACCTTTCCTATATCCCATATATATAATATATATATATATATATATATATATATATATATATATATACGCATATATAACGCCATCTGGTCATGGGTCAATGTACATGTATAAATGAATGCAATGCATGAGAAGTACGTCAATATAATCTCTCGGAACATCATAAGACCATTATGCCTCTGATTAATATCATGAAATGAACTTTATCAACTTACATATTTTCTGAGGCCCATGAACAGACGATAAATAATAAGACATATGGAAATTCAAGAACATAGGCACCTCTAATACTTCTATGAATAGAGTCATTTATGGAAGTTGTGCATTTACTCGTATACTTTGTGTCGTATAGATCATGCCAAAAGGAAAGAAGGGATAGCCTTAACATACCTGAGCTGATTCTCTTGACAATCCCTCTAATACACGTCAATTGCGAGAAAACACGTAACATCAGATCGAAGTAGGGATAAGTTTGTATGATATTCTTGAGAAAGATTGCACTGTACTTCCTTAGAATCACAAAATCTCATGTTGCAGCTCCGTCCATTGTCAAATCACGTATGCAATCTTTATGAAGTATGATGCTTGTATCTTCTAATCTTAAGGGGTAAGAAAACATTAGCTTTCATGTGCTAAAGTGCATGTGTTTATGCAAATAACGTTCAAAGGGAATGTCACTCTTGTTAAATTGTCTAACAATATGACACCTTTCAACATAGTACATAAGTCATTTATGGGTTTTGTTACCCACTT
>ML338778.1:27500-44765 GCA_005239505.1 Nicotiana paniculata
CCGACCCGCAGTAGAGGCCTTTGGTTCCCAAGGGCACGTGTCATTGGCTAAGTCATTGCGGCGGAATAGCCGCGGTGGCCACCTTGAAGTACAATTTCCATCAAGCGGCGGGTAGAATCCTTTGCTGACGACTTAAATACGCGATGGTGTATTGCAAGTGGCAGAGTGGAGTTGCTACTACGATCAACTGAGATTCAACCCTTTGTCGCTCCGATTCATCCCTCTCCCTCCAATCCAATCAATTTCTAACTTTTACAAAAAGAGGTTTACTACTTCATTGATGTAATATTATATGCTAAGTGTTGGAAAGTCGAACAAGCCCTCGAGACCATGGAACGTATACTACTCGTGTATTAAGTGGTCAATATGACTTGTAACTTAGTCGTGTTGTGGGAAAGGGTTTCCTCTGACGCTTAACCAAATTTCACTTTTAGAGATTTTCAGGGCGTCGCGTGCGATGCCAAGGCACAAGCCAAGAGTGATATGTGAATACAATGTCACAAATAGAGGTTTTTCGGGGTGTCCCGTGCGAGGTCGAAGCCTATGTCAGGTCCGCCGTGGCTTGCCACTATGGTCTAGGTTGGAAGTGGCTTGCATATCTCGGTGGCAAGAGGCACGACACGACGTCGGGCGTGGCCATGGCATGACGTCGAGCGTGGCGTAGCCATGGAAGGACATGGCAGGGTGTGGCTATGGCACGATGCAGGACATGACAGGACATGGCAGGGCGTGGCCATTGCACGACGCAGGACATGGCGGGACATGGCAGGATATGGTAGAGCATGGCAGGACATGGCACGGTGTCGGGCATGGCCATGGCAACACACAGGACATGGAAGGGCGTGCCATGGCACCACACAGGACATGGCAGGGCGTGCCATGGCACCACACAGGACATGGCACGGCGTGGCCATGGCATGTCGCCGCGCGTGGCCATGTCCCGACGTAGGACATGGAAGAGCGTGGCCATGGCACTGTGCAGGACATGGCAGGGAGTGGCAGAGCATGGCCATAGCACAACATCGGGCGTGGCCGTGGCCGTGGAACGCGTCAGGCATGGCCATGGCATAACGCAGGACATGGTAGGGCATGAAAGGATATGGAAGGACATGGCAGGACATGGCAGAGCGTCAGGCGTCGGGCGTGGATTTCGCACGACGTCGGGCGTGGCCATGGCACGACACAGGATATGACAGGACATGGAAGGGCGTGGCCATGACACGTCATCAGGCGTGGCCATGGCATGACGCAGGACATGGCAGGGCGTGGCCATGGCACAGCCGTGGCCATGGCACGACATCGGGTGTGGCCATGGCTCGATGTAGGACATGGCAGGGCGTGGCCATGGCACGACACAGGACATGACAGGACATGGGAGAGCGTGGCCATGGCATGGAGTCGGGCGTGGACATGGCCTGGCGCAGGACATGGAAGGCGTGGCGATGGCACGATGCAGGACATGGCAAGGCGTGTCCATGGCACTGCGTCCCACCAAGGCGCACCATGTCACTCAACATCGCACCAAGTCACTCAATGTCGCACCATGTCTAGTGTTAGCCAATGGTTAGCAACATCTCAAGCGCAATGATGTTGGTGGTTTGCGGTCGTGGGTGGCGGTGGTGGAAAGTTACAGTGGTTCGAGCGTTAGTGACCAGCAACGATTGGCTGATGCTTGGTGGTTGGCGGCAAGGGTTTTATATCGGAATCACTTACGCTGGTTGTCACAATGGAGGTGCGTCATGGTTACTGGTGGTTTGTCATCTATATTTTTTTATAATAATATTATATATCTACCTATTTTTTACTAATTTTATGCATTTTTCCTAATTTAAAAATATTTTTATGTTACTTTTTTTACAAAAATATTTACCTTTTCAGGTGTAATATAGTTACTACATGTTTAGGAAATTTTCTCCATTTTTTCTATATTTATAATAATTTTCTTATTTTTTAGTATTTTATTATGTATTTTTCGTTTTATAATAAATATTTTTCAAAAAAAAAAATATCATTTAAAAGTTTTAAAGGTCATTTGTGAATGTATTAGCTAAGTTGTACTTTGGTTTGTGCAATTTGGTATTGTACATGTCTATTATGATTCTCTAGCCAAAACATGTCTATTCTTGCCACTTGGGTGTTTTTTTTAAAGAGATATATAAGGGGGGTAGAGGTTTTGAAAGGCACCTCAAGGTGCTTTCTTCCAAGACGATGCGGGCATGCACGGGGGATGCTGGCATGAGGCGTGGGAATAGGGGGCATGCATGGATTGTCCGTGCTACGTCCCCGATGTCCGCAACGCACGATGCCAAATACTCGTGTGTGCTTGTAGTATGTCTGGTGGCGACAGCGATCGTGGAAACTGATGGCTTTTGGAAACGAACAGCGGAGCGTCGTGAAAGTAGAGCCGCAAGGTGCCATTTTCATGGGGCTAAGCACAGTACATGTCGAATGCCATCGGTTGTTGTGGGCAACATCAGGAGGCGACATCGCTCGTGGCAGCTGATGTCTTTTGGCAATGAGACGACGAAGCATTGTGCAAGTAGCACCGCAAGGTTCAATGCGCATGCGCTAAGCTCAGTACGTGCCAAATGCCATCGGTTGTTGTGGGTTGTGTCTGGCATCACTCGTGGCAACTGATGACTTTTGGCAACGGGACGGCGGAGCGTCATGCAAGTGGCGTCGCAAGGTGCCATGTGCATGGGGATAAGCTCAGTACGTGCTGAATGCCATCGATTATTGTGGGCAACATCGGGAGGCTACATCGCTCATGGTAGCTAATGGCTTTTGGAAACGGAACAGAGAAGCGTCGTGCAAGTAGCGCCGTGAGGTTCCATGCGCATGGGGCTAAGCTCAGTACGTGTCGAATGCCATCGTTATGGGTTGTGTCTGGAATCGCTCGTCGCAGCTAATGGCTTTTGGAACTGGCATATCGGAGCATCGTACAAGTAGCGCATCAAGGTGCCATGCACATGGGGCTAAGCTTAGTACGTGCCGAATGCCATCAGTTGTTGTGGTCAACATCGGAAGGCGACACCGCTCGTGGCAGCTGATGGCTTTTGGAAATAGGACGGCGAAGCGTCGTGCAAGTAGCACCGCAAGGTGCCATGCGGATGGGGCTAAGCTCAGTACATTCCGAATGCCATCAGTTGTTGTGCATTGTGTCTGGCATCACTTGTGGCAGCTGATAGCTTTTGGCAATGGGACGGTGGAGTGTCATGAAAGTAGCACTGCAAGGTGCCATGTGCATGGGGTTAAGCTCAGTACGTGCCGAATGCCATCGGCTGTTGTGGGCAGCATCTGGAGGTGAAATCACTCGTGGAAGCTTATGGATTTTTGCAACGGGGTGGTGGAGCTTCGTGCAAGTAGCGCCGCAAGGTACCATGCGCATGGGGCTAAGCTCAGTACATGCTGAATTCTATCGGCCATTGTGTGTAATGTCTGGCATCGCTCGTGGCAGGTGATGGCTTTTGGCAACGGGACGACAGAACATCGTGCAAGTAGCGCCTGCAAGGTGCCATGTGCATGGGGCTAAGCTAAGTACATGCCGAATGCCATCTGGTTTTGTAGGAAACATCAGGAGACGACATCGCCTGTGGAAGTTGATGGCTTATGGCATCGAAACGGCGGAGCGTCGTGCAAGTAGAGTCTCATGGTGCCATGTGAATAGGGCTAAGCTCCGTACATGTCGAATTCCATCAGTTGTGGGCTATTTTCGTTCTTGGCGGGGCTTGTTTTGGCTTTGCAATGCTGGCATTGGCAACAACACATGCCTGTGTGTTCCTGTGTTTGGGCTGTTGTTGGCGTGCATCGACGAGGAAACTATACGTGCGACACATGAGTTGTGTTCGACTTGTGTGGCTAGGTTGGATCCCTACTTGAGCAGTGACGTCCTAGCCCTCATGCCATCTCATTCATGGAAAAAGCGCAAACTAGGCTTGTTCGGTGTCAGTTTTGTGTGTTGCATACCTAATGCCCAGGCATTATCAAGAACAATTGGTTGCCTTTCGCCCCTCGCATTCAACGTGCGGGGTGAACCAAAATATGTAGTTGTGTCCCACGTCATACTCGGTCGTCGTGCAATGGCTTGGTCCATGACTATTATGCTCAGACTCTCAGATTCGATAAACGCAATGGGCATGAGGTCTTCATTGGCAATCTGCCCAAAGAATTCTCCTTATGAATGACGATCGTGCCCGTCTTGGACTTAGCCGTGCCCGTTGGGTCGGCCATGCTCATGCGACACCGGCATCAATGAGGAATGCTACCTTGTTGATCCTGCCCGTAGTCATATGCTTGTCTCAAACATTAAGCCATGCATGTGTAAGTATGAACAAATTCAGACTGTGGAACTACAAATGGCTCATTAAATCAGTTATAGTTTGTTTGATGGTATCTACTACTCGGATAACCGTAGTAATTTTAGAGATAGTACATGCAACTAAGCCCGACTTCTGGAAGGGATGTATTTATTAGATAAAAGGTTGATGTGGGCTCTGCTTGTTGCTACGATAATTCATGATAACTTGACGAATCGCACAACCATCATGCCGGCGACGCATCATTCAAATTTCTGTCCTATCAACTTTTGATGGTAGGATAGTGGCCAACTGTTATCCCCTTGACAAAGGTTCTCGACAGGTGTGGGTTGTGATAAAGATTTTCATGATGGCTTTGGCGCACAACCTAAAAAATGGGGCAACATCATGACAGGCATCTCGGTATGACGGACTATGCGGGGTTGACAAACTCACCTTGAACGGAGACAAGGGGCATGGCACATGGACGTGCGTGTTGGAATGACAATGAAAAGGCAAAGCCAAAACAAGCAGGGGATAATACATGGCAAGTAAAGTCAATACAAGTAATGACAAGTGATGCAGGTAGATTTGATCAAGTTGAGGGCGACTTGACATAAGCGGGCAGTGGTGGCAATAGGCGTGTGCGGCAAAAGTCAGTGGGCAGCAAAATTTGGCAATGACATTGGGGTGGAGCAGTGTCAAAGGAAAGGCTGGGCGCAATGCCAGCCTTGTGCACGCAGAAACTAGGCAAAATAGGCACATGCAGTGCATAAGTAGCAGTTACAAAACGTGTGCAAGACACATGGGAGGCAGTTAGCGGTTAAAACTACATCCAAAACATGGTTGTTCATGGGCTTTGTCTTAGCGGTTTGCCCCATTTTTCAGGTTGTATTTTTCTTAGAATGTTTGACCATCAATTGGGTCTTGTCAACTGATTGTCTAAAAAGCTGCCAAGTGTAATTGGGCAGCCTGCACTATAAATAAGTGCACAAGGCTGTCTCAAAGGGGCAGAAACTTAGTCTTGAGGAAATTGTTAGCCAAATTTCATCTAAGTGCATTCCTAAGGGTAGGAAATCATTTTCGGGACAGTAAACTAGAGTGTTCTTTTTTCTTGGCCATAGGGTTGTCTTATTGTGTTCTTGTATTCACAAATTAATATGAGTTGGAAGAAATTCCTGTAAATTGTGTGTGCCTTTACTTCCTTTATTTGCTGCCTAAATCATTCTAAGTCCAAAACGTTCCTAAAATTATTCTAAGTGTTGGAAGGCTGAAGTCAAGGTTGGGCTTGACTTCCGCACACGCCTGAACCTCGGGAAGAATTCGAGTGACCTAAGACACCAATGTGACACCAACCAGATAGCGTGTTTCGCACGTATTCCAAAAGGGAATTGAGTTAAAATTTCTGAATCGGGACGTGGCGGTTGACGACAATGTTAGGAAGTTTGGAGACATCGGCGGCGACCTCTGGAAGAGTTATCTTTTCTGTTTAACAACCTTCCCACCCTGGAAATGACTCAGTCAGAGGTAGGGTCCAGCGGCTAGAAGAGCACCGCACATCGCGTGGTGTCAGGTGCGCCCCCGGCGGCCCTTGAAATTTCGGGCTAGAAGTGACGCATGCGCAATTGGTCATCGTGCTTGGTTGAAAAGCCAGTGGCACAAAGCTACCGTGCGCTGGATTATGACTGAATGCCTCTTAGTCAAAATCTGGGCTAGAAGCGACACATGTGCCCGCCGTCCGCTTGCCGACCCGCAGTAGAGGCCTTTGGCCCTCAAGGGCACGTGTCGTTGGCTAAGTCATCACGGCGGAAGAGCACGATGGTTTCCTTGAAGTACAAGTTTTATCAAGCGGCGGGTAGAATTCTTTGTAGACGACTTAAATACGTGATAGCATATTGTAAGTGGAAGAGTGGCCTTGCTGCCACCATCCACTGAGATTCAAACCTTTGTTGCTCCGATTCGTCCCTTCCCCTCAAATATAATCAATTTCTAACTTTTCTGAAGAGGTTTACTCCTTCGTTGATGCTATATTATATGCTAAGTGTTGGAAAATCGAGCAAGTCCTCGAGACCATCGAACATATACTATTCGTGTATTAAGTGGCCAATGTGACTTGTAACTTAGTCGTGTTGTGAGAAAGGCTTGCCTATGACACTTAACCAAATTTCACTTCTAGAGGTTTTCAGGGTGTTGTGTGCGATGCCATGGCACTAGCCAAGAGTGATGTGCAAAAACAATGTCGCAAATAGAGGTTTTTCAGGGCGTCGCGGGCAAGGCCATGCCTATGTCAATGGCCCGAGGTCGGCAGTGGCTTGCCTATGTCGGTGGCACAACGTCGGGCATCGACATGGCACGGTGTCCTGCGTGGCGTGGCCATGGCACAACGTCGGGCGTGGCTTGGCCATGGCACGGGGCAGGACATAAAAGGTCATCGCAGGGTATTGTCATGGCACGACACAGGACATCGCAAGGCGTGGCCATGGCACGACGTAGGATATGGCATGACATGTAAGGGCGTGGCCATGGAAGGGTGTGGCCATGGCACAACGCAGGGCATGGAAGGACATGGAAGGGAGTAGAAGGGCGTGGCCATGGCACAGCGTCGGGCGTGGCCATGGCACAGCATCGGCGTGGCCATAGAAAGATGCAGGACATGACAGGATATAGCAGGGCATCAGGTGTGGCCATGGCACGATGTAGGACATGGCAGGGCGTGGCCATGGAAAGATGCAAGACATGACATGACATGGCAGGGCGTGGCCATGGCACAACGCAGGACATTGCAGGGCGTGGCCATGGCACGACGCAACACATAGCAGGACATGTCAGGGCATGGCCATGGCACGGCGTAGGGCGTGGCCATGATACGGAGCCGGGTGTGGCCATGGCCGACGCATGACATGGCACGACGCAGGACATGGCATGACAAGGTAGGGCATGGCCATGGTACGACACAGGACATGGAAGAACATGGCAGGGTGTGGCCATGGCACGATGCCGGGTGTGGCTATGGCACGGCGTCAGGCGTGGCCATGGCATGACGCGACTTGGCAGGGTGTGGCCATGGCACGGTGTCAGGTGTGGCCATGGATCGACGCAGGACATGGCAAGGCGTGGCCATGGCACGGCGCAAGACATAACAGGGCATGGCCATGGCACGATGCAGGACATGGCAATACATGGAAGGGTGTGGCCATGGCATAGCGTAAAGCCTGCCCATGGCACGACGTTGGGCGTGGCCATGGCAAGACGCAGAACATGGTAGGGTGTGGCCATGGCACGACGCAGGACATTGTAGGACATGGCAGAGCGTGGCCATGGCACAACTTCGGGGATGGCCATGGTCCGACGCAGGACATGGCAGGGCGTGGCCATGGCACGACGCAGGACATGGCAGGACATGTGATAGCATCCATGTCATCTGAACATCATTAAATATGAAGGATGAAGCTCTGGAAGCTCCAGGAAGGCCCATGACAAGGTCTCGAACAAAGAAATTTCAAGACAAGCTTAATGGGCTTCAATTGGCAATTATAAAGTGTCTTATAATAGAAGAAGAGCTTGACACAAGGAGGATCTTTGGGCCAAGTCTTACAACTATTTGGAGGCCCAAATTAAAGTCCAAGAGGAGATGGAATGAGGCCCAAATATGCCCCAAAAACTGAGGAATTTTCAGCAGCCCAAATACTCCCAAAAATAGTTTGTAGAATATATATTTAATAGTTATTTTAATCTATGTTGACTTGCATTGGTATATGTGTATGTTAAATACATTGACCTTAGTGTGGCTTGTCTTCTATGCTTCTAGGGAATATAATTCTTATTTATATAAGTCTTAACTAGCTCCTTCTTTACTACTATATAAAGGGGTGCTTGTCTTTCATTGTAGAGAAGAACATTGAAGATTAATATTATTATTGTGAGTTCTTTTGAACCTTTGTGAACTTTAGTTTGAGATTTATCTTGCAACCCTAACTATTTCATAGCTTAAGGTAGTAGGATAGATTTTTTCTTGTGATATCTTTGGTTTCTTTTGATATTTTTCGAAGGCGACTAGTTTCTTTTACTAGTTGTTGTCGTAAGTTATTCAAGCTAGAAGTCAGGATTCGAATCTAGTTCTTGATTAGCTTATCTCTAGTAAAGGCAGTTGGTTTCATAACCAAATTTTTGTCATTAGGATCTTGTCAAAATCTAGATTAACATAATCTCGGGGTTCTTGTTTCTTTCCTTGAATTTTCACATATCTAGTTTATTTTTCTTAGTTTCTCAATTCCATTGCATTTCTTTACTGCTTCTGTATTTCTTCAGCTTATTTTTTTAAGTTCTTGGATCTCCCAACCTTTGTGTTATCAAGTGGTATCAGAGCGCGTTTGTATCAAGATTCCATTCTTGATAAATCTTGGGGATTTCTGAACAAAGAAAAAAAAGGTAAAAAAAAAGTTATTGTAGCAGTGAATAGTACTATAAAAAAATGAAAACAAAATCTTTCAAAAAAAAAGGGAGAAACATATTGATCTTTAAGAAATCATATTTTTATTGTATTTGTTCCCAAAATCAAGATAGGAAACAAGAAGAGGGGATCCTAGATCTTTAAGGATAAGAAAAAAAATTAATTTTCTTACTCCTTTTATCTTGTTCTAAAAATCCTTTCCTTTGTTCGAGTTTTGTTTCAACTAAATCCTACTCTTTCTAGGATTGGTTCTTCACTTTCTTTAGTGCCCCGAAATTCCTTATTTTACTATTAAGGACTTTGATACTAGTTGGGTTTAATTATAAATCTACAAGGTATTTTTCAAAGGTTAATTGAGGGGGAAAAGGCAAGAGTGAGCGAGAACAATTGAGGGAAAGATCCAAGTTTGAGTGATAACTATTTTTTTTAAAGATGTCTCATACAAGTTCTAGTGATGATGAACCGAGCAAGAAATTATTTCACTCTACAAGCTATGCATCAATAATTCGAGAGATGGAACCTGCAATTCCAAGAGATAAGGAATACTATTGCTGAACAAAATGAGACAGTAGTTGCACTTAGGAGGGGAAGTCAACCTGATGTACAACCTCAAAATAATCCTAGGCCTCATAATAGAAGAAATGAACCCCATGCCCTCATAATAGACTCCAATGGTTGAATGATACATGTGAACTGAAAGTCAACAAACAGTGCATGATTTCCTTCAATGTTGGTAGGTATGTGGATGATGTTCTTTGTGATGTGGTCCCTATGCAAGCTTTTCACATCTTGTTAGGTCGTACGGAAAAAAAAATAGGAATGTTTTTTATGATGGAAGAAAGAATAGATATTCACTTGAGCTTAATGGCAAGAATTATACTCTTGCACCTTTAAGTCCTTCTCAAGTATTTTAGGATAGAAAGAGATCGAGGGAAGTAATGGGAAAACAAAGGGGAGGGAAAAAAGTGAGTTTGAGGGAAAAGAAAAGAAAGAAGGCCAAGATCTAGAAAAAAAAAAGAGATGGCCAAGAGAGAGATAGAGAGGGAAAAAAATTGAGCAAAGTGGTAAAAGAGGGGTTGAGTGATAAAAAGGAAAGTTTTTGTCACGTCCCGAACCTGGGGGCGAGACCGGCACCCGGTGCCTCACCTATCCTTGCGTACCAACTTGCAACTAAAGGACTCTGGACATATAATGTTATACTTTGGCAATGGGCCACATTGCAAGACAATTGCGAATGCTTACTAAACATCAATATAAAGCTGGGCCGACAAGACTGTCATAACTATACGGTTATCAAACCAACAAAATATACATAGAAGGCCTACAAGCCCAACATACTGCACTAACTGATAGGATATGTCTACAAGCCTCTACTGATGGATATACTGTGATCGGAATAGGGCCCCGACCTACTTATAACCTATATACATATATAAACAAGATGTACATAAAGCTCTAGACCCAGCAACTCCGAAGGGCATGGAGCTTACCGATCAAGCTAAAGTTGGGAAACACCTAATGTGGAGGTCTACCCGTCTGTGTGTCTGAACTAGCACGCATGAAATGCAGCGCCCCCAGAAAAAAGGACGTCAGTACGAAATAATGTACCGAGTATGAAAGAAAATATACCGAAGAAGAAACTGAACTGATAATATATTAACTGAAAGTAACTGGGAGTCAAAGATAATCTGAAGATATGCTCACCTGCTGATACTAACTCAACTTTCTCAATATAGTAAGTAAAGTAGTTGTACGGCCTTATAAGGCTCGGTATATATAACTGCTCTGCCGCAGTAGGCTCGCTCATAGGCGCTCGTCCATACTAGGCTATGTATCTCGGACAACTGAGCTCGCTCATAGGCGCTCGGCCACAGTAGGCTCTATATATAACTTACCATCTGATCTGAGGTTGCCCAATAGGGGCCTGCCCCTCGATTATAGCTCGATGGTAGTGAAAATACTGTAATACTGTATATATAGACTCTCTACTCTCTTGATTGGAAGAAGACAATACTCAATTAAATATGAAGTCCCGATAAGGGATAATGTTGTAACTTAGGAGATTAGGATAATGTTACATCTCGTACCTTAGCATTAGGATGTGCCATAGTAAATCCATATGAGTTCAAAGGGATTATGACTATTAGGAGGTTATAGAGGGTTTAAGACATTATTATTGTGAGACCCTATAAGTTTACAACCTTGATATCGTTTGATATTATGTTAAGTGTGGTATTTTCTTTTAAGTGAAGTATTTTGTTAAAAGTTTTACAAGTATAATTTTGGATAGTTACCATTATTACTATTTCCTAATATGATAAATTATACACATAATATACGAAATTTTATGAGATTTTTTTTATTGTAAAGATAGAAATTATTTTCTCACAAGAAAAGAAGGTTATCTTTTTACCATTTTAAGAATTAAGAGCACGAGAATTTTTACTCTTTATATGAGATTAGGAAAATTATAAGCTGAGAAAATATATGTGTTTTTACATGGATGTTTTAATAAAAGTTATAGTGTATGTATTTATTTTATGTGGTACCATATGACCATGATAGCAGGATGTATAAAGTGTATAAAAAATAAGTAGCATTTTAAGTAATTTAATTTTTTTTAATTATGCGGGTAATTGGTTAATTATCGGATAGCGGGATATTACCTATTTAATTAATTAAATTATCAGATAAGACTAACGAACCCCCCCCCCCCCTTCCTTCCCAAAACGTGGCAATAAGCCACTATTAATGCATATGACTAAGTAGTCATATGAGCTTAGGTGGCAAAATAATGTGTAGTACCAAGACACTTCATTTCTTAACACAAAAAGATCCAAAAACGTTAGCTTTGCATTTCAGATGTGAGCTTCTTTCTTTACCTTAGCAACATCTTAGTCATTTTAGATGTGAGCTTCTTTCTTCACCTTAGTAACATAAATGCTTACAAACTCCTACAATCTTCCATTATTACAATTTGAAACATTAGATATAAATTGATAAGTTAAGGAGCACTACAGATTGTTAGCCATTTCAATAAAAAATGTGGATTCTTGCAATTATAGGAGATTGTACTGACCCGGCCGGTCGTTCCGAGAATTTAACCCCGTTTTTCCTATTTATGCTTTATCATATGTTGCTTATCCTATTTATATTGTGTTGGGTCGGTTGATTCGGGTTCGGAGTGGTCGTGGCGATAACTCAGACCCTTTGTCTCTTAAATTGGCTTAATAGTTAGAAAAGTCAACTGGGAGTTGACTTATTGGTAAACGACCTCAGAATGTAGATTTGATGGCTCAGATAGCTTCGTTAGGTTATTTGGGACTTAGGAGTGTGTTTGGAATGTAGTTTTGATGAACGACGTAGAATTAAGCTTGAATTGGCGAAATTGAGTTTTTGGCGATTTCCAGTCGGCAACGAAAAGTTAGCTATCGGGGTTGGAATGGAATTCCGAAAGTTGGAACAGGTTCGTAGTGTCATTTAAGATTTGTGTGCACAATTTCAGGTCAATCGAACGTGTTTTTAGATGGTTTCCGCATTTTTGGCGAAATTTAGAAGTTTCAAAGTTCATAGGCTTGAATTTGATGTGATTTTGGTGTTTTTGCGTTGTTTTTGGTATTTTGAAGGCTCGACTAAGTTAGAATGAGGTTATGGGATATGTTGTCATATTTGGTTGAGGTCCTGAGGGCCTCGGGTGAGTTTCGGGTGGTTATCGGAGTGTGTTTGGTGTTAAAGAGACTGCTATTGCTGCTGCATTTTCTGCTGCTGGTTTCCTTCTACGCGATCGCAAGAGTGGGGCCGTGACCACGTACTGTTGAGGGAAACTGGGAAATTCTTCTATGCGATCGCCATTTTGGGTCTGCAATCGCGAGGGTCTGTCCAGTTGGCTACCGCGAACGCGTGGCTGAGGTCGCATTCGCGAAGAAGGATTTGGAGCAGTCCTAAGGGGAAGGAATTTCTTTACGCGATCGAGTAGTAAGGGTCGCGTTCGTGTTGCTTTGGGAGCTTGTTATCTGCGATCACGTGTGTGTTTCTACGATCGCATAAGGTAAGTTGTGGGCCAGTCCATTTTGTGCTTCGCGATCATGAGGCAAATTCCGCGATAGCGATGAAGGAAATAGGTGGGCAGAAAGTTTAAGTTTCAAGAACGGGGGTTTAGGGCCATAACTCAAAAGACCATTAGAGAGCTCGGCAGAAGGAGGATTTGGAGGAGATTTTCAGTGGAGTTATTGAGATAAGTGCTTTTCAATCACATTTGGGTTAATTTCATGATTTAGCCTTGATTTTTACCATGTAATTTGAAGAATTAAAGTTGAAATTGGGGGGAAAATGGGAGGAAGATTTGGGAATTTCTTTTGATGATTTGAGTGGGCAATTAAGGTCGAATTTTGGTGAATTTGGTATGGGTAGACTCGTGGGGGAATGAGGATTCTAGTTTTGTGATTTTTATCGAATTCCAAGATGTGGGCCTGGGGCTCGGGTTTGTCCAATTTCGGGAATTTTGGTTAAAACTGATAGTTTTTGATTGGGCCTTGTTCTTTAGCGTATATTGATGATGTTAATCTGATTTTGGTTAGATTCGGAGCATCAGGAGCCGATTCGAGAGGCTAGAGCATCATGGATTAGTATTTGGGCCGGGTTGAGGTAAGTAATGACTATAAATCTTGTCCTGAGGGTATAAAACCCCAGACTTCGTATTTTCTCACTATTTTTGGTGTGCCGCACATGCCGGATGACGAGTGTGTGGCATGCACTGATTTGGATTTGGACTTGGTCCTTTTCGCGGCAACTATTGAGTTGCGTATTTTACTCTAAATCATGTGTTAAATCGTGTTCTAAACTGTTGTTATATTTTGGGTTGAAGCCATGTTTGGGGCCTTGCGCCGACTTGTTTAGACCCCTTGGGGGATTTTACTGCTACTTCCTCACTGTGTTGACTTATGATTTACACTCAGTCATATTATGTTTAACTTTTTTCGAAACACAACCTTATTTACACTATTTTGAGATATAAAATGATGTTTTGGGTCAAGTACCCTATTTTACTGATAGTCCGAGTGGCTTACTGAGAGTTTCTGATTGAGTGAGGCCGAGGGCCTGATTTTGAGGATATGAGATGCCACGAGGTGACTTGATGTTGGCGCTTGGGCTGAAGGAGCCCCTCCGGAGTATGTACACACCCCCAGTGAGCGCAGGTACCTACTGAGTGCGAGTGCCGAGTGACGAGTGATTGGGAGGCATGAGTGACTGTGAGGTTGCCCGAGGGGCGGATACAGAGTGATTGTGAGGCATGCTGAGCGTCTAATTCTGAGTGATGATTTGCTCGAGGGGAGATTTATGATACATGTTTTGGCCCGAGGGGCTATTTATGAATTATTTCATTTTACACTAAACTCTTTGGGTATTTTGTTTTCTAAAATTGTTGGAAAACACATTTTTCAAAGGATTTTACTGAAGTTGGATTTTAAAGCATGCTGATTTAATGTATACACTGATGGAAAGAAAGGTTGTGCTTATTTTGAATTGATGATATGATCTTATGTGGTTCTTACTGCTTAGATTTGATTTATTTTCATTACTACTGAGTTGGCGTACTCACATTACTCCCTGCACCCTTGTGTGCAGATACAGGTGCTGGTACCGAGCGCTAGTTTCCTTCCTTCGTGTGGAGCCGGAGTTGGGACTTCGAGGTAGCTGTTCAGCGTCCACAACATCTCTTTTCCCATTTCTTGTCTTGTATTTAGTTCCTCGTTTCGAGTCTTGATATATTTTGACAGTAGGGTTATTTTGTACTACTCATAGATTCTCATGATGGTCGACACCAGGTTTTGGGGTAGTGTATAAACTGTTTTATTCATTTTGTTGCTTTAAACTGCTTATTGGTGGAGGCGGATGTAGAGGGATATTTTTGAGTTCGTGGCTCGGTGTCTCAACTGTCAGCAGGTCAAGTATGAGCAGTAGACATTGGGTGGATTGCTTCAGAGATTAGATATTCCGGAGTGGAAGTGGGAGCAGATCACCATGGACTTCGTAGTTGGGCTTCCACGGACTTCGAGGAGGTTTGATGCTATATGGGTTATTGTGGATCGGCTGACCAAGTCCGGGAAATTCATTCCTTTTGGTACTACTTATTCTTTAGAGCGTTTAGCTGAGATTTATATTAGGGAGATTGTCCGACTGCATGGGGTTCCAGTTTCTATCATTTCCGACGGAGGTACTCAGTTCACATCTCAGTTTTGGAGGGCCGTGAAGAGGGAGTTAGGTACTCAGGTTGAGTTGAGCACAATTTTTCATCCTCAGACCGGCGGGCAGTGGGAGCGTACTATTCAGATTCTGGAGGACATGTTGCATGCGTGCGTCATTGTTTTCGGAGGTTCATGGGACCAGTTTCTGCCACTCGCGGAGTTTGCATATAATAATAGTTATCTGTCGAGTATCCAGATTGCTCTGTATGAGGCTTTATATGGTAGGAGGTGTAGATCTCTGGTTGGTTGGTTTGAGCCGGGCAAGGCTAGACTATTGGGCACATACTTGGTTCAGGATGCGTTGGGTAAGGTGAAGTTGATTCAGGAGCAGCTTCACACAGCGCAGTCTAGGCAGAAGAGTTATGCGGATCGGAAGGTTGGGGAGAAGGTGTTGCTGAAGGTGTCGCCCATGAAGGGTGTTATGAGGTTCGGGAAGAGGAGAAAGCTGAGACTCCGGTTCATTGGGCCATTTAAGGTGCTGCAGAGGATTGGAGAGGTGGCTCACAGACTTTCCTTGCCACCCAACTTATCGAGTATTCATCCGGTGTTCCATGTTTCAATGCTCCGAAAGTATGTTGGTAACCCGTCTCATGTTTTGGACTTCAGCACGGTTCAGCTCGAGGGTGATATGTCATATGAGGTAGAGCCAATGGCTATTTTGGGTTGTCAGGTCAGAAAGCTGAGGTCTAAGGATATAGCTTCAGTAAAGGTTCGGTGGAGAGGACAACCAGTGGAGGATGCAAACTGGGAGAGTGAGCGGGTGATGCAGAGCAGATATCCTCACTTATTTGAGACTCCAGGTATGTTTCTAGACTCGTTCGAGGATGAACATTTGTTTAAGAGGGGGAGGATGTAACGACCCGGCCGGTCGTTCCGAGAATTTTAGCCTTGTTTTCCCTATTTATGCTTTATCATATATTGCTTAGCCTATTTATGTTGTGTTGGGTCGGTTGGTTCGGGTTCGGAGTGGTCGTGGTGAGAACTGAGACCCTTCGTCTCTTAAATTGGCTTAATACTTGGACAAGTAAACTAGGAGTTGACTTATTGGTAAATGACCTCGGAATGTAGATTTTATGGCTTGGATAGCTTAGGTGATTTGGGACATAGGAGTGTTTTCGGAATGTGGTTTTGATGTCCGGTCGGCAGTGAAAAATTAGCTATCAGAGTCGGACTGGAATTTTAGAAGTTGGAACAGGTTCGTAATGTCATTTTGGATGTGCGTGCGAAATTTCAGATCAATCAGACGTGTTTTGGATGGTTTCGGCATCTTTGGAAAATTTAGAAGTTTCAAAGTTCATAGGCTTGAATTTGATGTGATTTTGGTATTTTTACGTTGTTTTTGGTATTTTGAGGACTCGACTAAGTTTGAATGAGGTTATGGGATATGTTGGCATATTTGGTTGAGGTCCCGAGGGCCTCAGGTGAGTTTCGGGTGGTTATCGGGGTGTGTTTGGCTTTAAAGAGACTGTTGTTGCTGCTGCATTTTCTGCTACTGGTTTCCTTCTACGCGATCGCAAGAGTGGGGCCCCAATCGCGTAGGTCTGTTGAGGGAAACTGGAAAATTGTTTTATGCGATCGCCATTTTGGGTCTGCAATCGCGTGGGTCTGTCCAATTGGCTACCGCGAACGTGTGGCTTAGGTCACGTTCGCGAAGAAGGATTTGGAGCATTCGTGAGGGGAAGGAATTTCTCTACGCAATCGCGTAGTAAGAGTTGCGTTCGTGTTGCTTTGGGAGCTTGTTATCCGCGATCGCGTGTGTGTTTCTGCGATCGTATAAGGTAAGTTGTGGGCCAGTCCATTTTTTTGCTTCACGATCGCGAGGAAAATTCCGTGGTCGCGATGAAGGAAATAACTGGGCAAAATTTTAAGTAAGAGGAACGGGGGTTTAGGGCCATAACTCAAAAGACCATTAGAGAGCTCGGGAGAAGGAGGATTCTGAGGAGATTTTCAGTGGAGTTCTTGAGGTAAGTGTTCTTCAATCAAATTTGGGTTAATTTCATGATTTAGCCTTGATTTTACCATGTAATTTGAGGAATTAAAGTAGAAATTGGGGAGGAAATGGGAGGAAGATTTGGGAATTTCTTTTGATGACTTGAGTGGGCAAATGAGGTCAGATTTTGGTAAATTTGGTATGGGTAGACAGACTCATGGGAGAATGAAGATTCTAGTTTTGTAATTTTTATCGAATTCTGAGACGTGGGCCCGGGGCTCAGGTTTGGCCAATTTCGGGAATTTTGGTTAAAATTTATAGTTTTCGATTGGGCCTTGTTATTTA
>ML338779.1:0-18266 GCA_005239505.1 Nicotiana paniculata
TTTTATACTATATTAACATCATTTAGACCACTCTTAACATGTCCAACTATTCTTCTTCATTTACATCCTTTAATTATTCCTTACCTCCTTCTTCCTCTGGTTTTAATAAAGTTTCTGGTTTTTCTACTTCAAGAACATACCCCATTAGTTTAATTTGCAAAAAGATTAATTTTTTACAGTGTAAAAAGAGTTTTGACAAAAGACCCTTCAAGAAAAGATCCTTAATTGCTGCAAAAGCTAGTAATAAGATGACAATTACTGAGTACAGAGATGAAGAGGAAGAGAATCCTCCTCCTTTGCTTGTATCTGAAATGAGTTCAAGACCTAGGCGTATTGCTCTCTTTGTTGAGCCTTCTCCTTTTGCGTGAGTCATTAATTATATTCCATACTTAGATTTTTTTGTGCAATATTCACATGTATAATTCCTAGTTATTACCCAAATTAGCAAGTTGTTAGCTTTAGATGCTCTTGATACTAAAGTTTGGTTTTTTCTTTTACTTTTTTGTTTGATGTGTTGACTTTTTATTATGTGATCCGCTAGCTTCTATGCTTATGAGTTAAAGAAATTTTTGGATCTGGGGTGTTATGCTTTTATTATTATTATTTCATTATTTTGCTTCCAGATATTGTTCATCATTATTTGTTTATGTGCTGCCAGATGTTACAGTTAATGAGTTGATCATTAACCATTTGTTCTTCCTATGATATGCAGCTTTGCTAATGTCTTATGTGAATATATTTCAGGGAAATGCAATTACTCTGCGTTGTAATTTTGCAATCAAATCTTTAGATGTTGTCACCATATTGTCATTGTATTAAAATCCTGTCAGAAATCGAATGTTACTTTAACTAATTTGGTTGCTGTAATGTGTTTTCAAGTATCAGTCTATCATGCAATGTGGTGTTGATGGATTAGTTTGCCAATTTCTAAGTAACTTTTATTCAAAAGTATAAGCGATTGTCTTTGCTATACTTGAATGGTCTTTAACTATCTTCATTGACTTGCTAAGATTCTGTAAGGTAGTACTCAAATTGTTGTTTGATATATGTTTGCATAAGCTGGATAATGCAGTCCTTTCTTTCTCATTTCTCCCTATGGACAAATACAGTTTAGGTGCAATTCGCTTTTCTAGTGCTCATCATGCTCATTACCACTTCACTACTTGAACCTAATTGCTTTTTGCCGCATTTTGGCTCTTCATTCTCCCTGCATAGTTCCTTAAGCTTATTCAGCTAGAGGGATCGCACGAGTTTTGCAAACTACCAAACTGTCTTATTGATGTCATATTTTGGATCGGTTTTGTGTTCAAAATAGAGAACCTTCATCCTTGGATAGACTTAAGTGAAATTCCTGCTTCTATTTCATTCTTGCTGTTTTTGTAGAAACTTATAAGTAACACTTCTTTCATCCTTTAGTTAGTTTTTTTCTTTGTGTGTGTGTGTGTGGGGTGGGGGTCTAGGATCTCCACTCTCCAGTGTCCTAGCTTTACATATGCAAATCTGCTTTAGACTAGAAAGACTGTCAATTTTATAAAGTTAACTTTATACCTAATTTTTCTAATTCTATGATCAAGATTTATGCATGATTTCATCACATCTTACTCCCATTATATTTTGTCCTTGAATTGGCTTATTATTGATGACAACCACCCTTTTCCTTTTTGTGCAATATACAGGTATGTTTCTGGATATAAGAACAGGTTCCAGAATTTTATAAAGTATCTCCGCGAACTGGGGGATGAGGTATATTCTATGTCTGACTATGATGTTATTAATTTATGATGTCTGCTGGTGTTATTTCGGTAAGGGCCTGAGTGACGTGCTATATCGTATATCTACTTTTGAAATTGCCATGTTTCATTTTATTAAATCCTATGAATATTCTTATGATATTTTATCAATAAAGAAATTAATATCCTTTGATCTCTTCTATTTCCTATCACCTGAACCTATGTCAAGCAAATTTTATATGCTTTTTCTGCACATATTGGAGCAAATGTTTATTCTAACAGTAATTTACCTCAGATGTATCCATTGTTATTGTTATAAATATACCCCTAGGCATAGTTCATGTTAGACTATTAAGTGGAGCAGTATATATGGAATAATGATTGATGACTTACACCTTATGATCAACTGTTGAACAGGCTTGAATTTGTGCTGCAGGTTATGGTTGTGACGACGCATGAAGGAGTACCCCAAGAATTTTATGGGGCAAAGTTGATAGGATCACAGAGGTTTGCAACTGCTACCTTTCCTTGTTTAATGAATTAACTCACTTATTCTACTATGCCAACATCAAACAGTTAGAGGTTGAGGACTTTATGATAATGAAGAATTGTCAATTTATGAAGCTTTTCCCGTCCCTTAAAAAAGCTTCTTGTTGATGTTTTTACTTTTTTTGCAGTTTTCCCTGCCCCTGGTACCGGAAAGTACCCCTCTCACTTGCTCTCAGCCCTAGAATAATCTCAGAGGTAGTACAGTTCAAGCCTGACATCATCCATGCATCATCTCCTGGTATAATGGTAAGTTTTCAGTTGTTCCTTTTTTCTTCTTTCAGTTATGTACCTGTAGTTGCTATCGAAAAGCTTATTAAAATTTTCCAGCTTCCTATCTAAGATAAATTTTTTCCTTCGTTTTAGGTATTTGGTGCTCTTATCATTGCGAAACTTCTATCTGTGCCGATTGTAATGTCTTACCACACGCATGTGCCAGTGTAAGTTCACTCCTTCCTTCGGGTTCTTATCTCACTTCCACATGGATATTTGATATCTTTTAATGTACAACATTAACCATGAAACAAAAGGTTTATCCTGATGGAGAATACTAGGCAGTAAGTATATAAAGTATTTACGATATATCAATGGAGGGCTTTACTTTGATCCTATTTACTTTTTCTGTTTTTTCTCTGGATAAGTTCATCTGATCCTCATTCTTATTCTTCAGGTACATACCCAGATACACCTTTAGTTGGCTGGTTCAACCTATGTGGATGGTTATAAGTATGTCAGCTGAACAATATCTTCTAAATTAGCTCTTGCCTTACTTCTCTACTTCTCGATACTAATTAAGATATATTTATTGCTTACCAGAGTTTCTACATGGAGCTGCTGATCTTACACTGGTTCCATCTGCTGCTATTGCAAAGGATCTGGAAGCTTATAAGGTAACAAAAGGTAAAAGGCAGAAACTTGAACTAGTCAATTGCTCTCCAATAATGATTTTATTAATTAGTGATAGGAGATAAAGAAAACCTCCATCTTATCTGTTCTGTCGAAGCAGTTTTTTTTGCTGGATTCAGATGCTTTTACCCATTAAAGCATTCAGCTTTTACCAATTTGATAATTCTTTCTGCCTTTTTTGTTCATTCTCAGCTAACAGAATACGATTGTGGAATAAGGGTGTTGATTCCGAGAGCTTCCACCCTCGTTATCGGTCTCATGAAATGCGACTGAGACTAAGGTAGGACCTTTTCAGCTGAAAATTTGATCCAGTACGAAGCAATCTTTAGTATGTTCTGATAATTCTTCTCCTTTGCTCCTGATACTATTCACAATTAGTAATGGAGAGTCTGATAAACCTTTGATAGTCCATGTTGGACGACTTGGAGTTGAGAAGAGTTTGGATTTCCTCAAAAGGTACACTTCTTCCTTCATTAATATAGGGGGAAAAGAAACTTAGAATTTTTGGAGAATGTATATTATCAAAGTTATGTGCTTGATTAAGTTAATATGAGAATATCGGTAACTTGCACATGACATTTGAGAATGGTTTTGAAACAGGGTCATGGATAGACTTCCAGATGTTCGCATAGCTTTTATTGGAGATGGGCCATACAGGTTAGTTGCAATTACTGTTTTGCTACTTAATTTCCGAACATCAGCATGAATGTTTTCATGTTCTTTGCCTATGAAAGTACACAAAATCTCGTCTCTTGTACCATAACGCATGTTCAGTCTAAAGTTTTATGAGGTGACTATATTATGCATGCAAGGACATGACTGGATTCTTTTGGGGTTATTTACCTGGTCCTAATATTGCCAGAATTGTTACTTAGGTTGTGTGTTAAAAAACTCAAAGGAGACTTCCAATATTAAGAAATGGAAAGCTTTCCCAAAATCTTACTGAAACTTCCTATGTGTCAAAATTCTGATAGTAATGTTTTAACTTTTGACATGCGGGGGTTTCCTCAATTTATAATGGTACAGTAGCTAGTATTTTCCAGTTTTTGGTTAATTGGTTAGGGTTTCTTAATTTGTTAAGGAGTACTTGTGTTTATTAATTCAACGCGATAGAGAACTGTGTAAGAAGTAGAGTTCACCACATTATTCAGTCACTGACTAATCCCAGATTCTTGAGAGGCTGGGAAGTACTCAGGTATTAGCAATGCAGGTGGTGCACTTATTACGTTCCTCATGTGCGCTGCAAATACTTGATGTGTTATCATTATTTAGGTCAAATTATATTTTCTGGGATTTTCCTTGTCAAAAGTTAGTTATCTACCTTCTTGGCAGAAATAATATAGTTAAATATTGCTGAGAAATATATAGTATCTTACAATGCGAAGCCAGCAGCACTTTTTGATAGGACATGGCTGTTTGCTAGCAAGAATCTACTGTCAAATGGCCCCTAGGTCTTTGGTTCTATGGTGAAGGTAGCATAACTCTGAATGTGTGGTGAGGACATGCAATGAGTTCGAATCCTGCTGTGAACCTAGTGTGATATTTAAGCGTGGAAGGCTAGAGGGCAGGCTAGAGGGCATTGTCCACTAAGTTCCGGAGCTGTAAACAGCGTATCTTTCGGTTATAGAAAGAAAGGAATCTATCATTGAATGCTGAATTAACTAAGAATGTGTATAACTGGAAGCCATTGCTGTTTCTTATAATAAAAGAGTGTTTGAGAAAAAATGTTTCATGTTTTCAAACATTATATAATAAGACATAATTTACGATCCTTACATAGAGTAGTTGTAAAGTTATCGTTCTCTTCATTTCTTGTAGGGAGGAATTGGAGAAAATGTTCCATGGAATGCCTGCCGTTTTCACAGGTATGTTACTAGGGGAGGAGCTCTCCCAAGCGTATGCCAGTGGAGATGTTTTTCTTATGCCTTCAGAGTCAGAGACACTGGGGCTCGTTGTTTTGGAGGCCATGTCATCAGGGCTTCCTGTAGTAGCTGCCCGTGCTGGTGGAGTTCCAGATATGATCCCTGACGATCAGCAGGGCAAGATTGGATATCTGTTTAATCCTGGGGACCTTGACGATTGCATGAGTAAACTAGTGCCACTTTTGCACGATGCTGAATTGAGAGAAACTATGGGGAAAACTGCACGCCTAGAGATGGAGAAATATGACTGGAAAGCTGCAACAAGAACGATTCGTAACGAACAGTACAGTGCAGCCATTTGGTTCTGGAAGAAGCAGAGAGCAGTATTCCTGAGACCATTTCAATGGATGTTTAGGTGTATATTCGCAGCTCCAGAAGTCGACTATAGGTGATTGTCTAAAAGGATAGAGTTTTTTAATGGTTTGCAAGTTGTATCCTTCATAGATTGTGTTTGTAGAATATAGCACTGAAAATGTATTATGATATTTGCTGTCATTGATTGTACAATGTAGACCTCAAATACCTGGTCTGTTGTGCTGTTATGTATTAAATTGGACTATGTACATGTAAAGTTTACTTTCATAAATATTTGGATTTAGTGAGCTCATCTTCTACTGCCAAAACCCAATGAATCAACTTTATGAAATTACAGGTGAGCAAACGGCTCGGATGATGGTCCTGTCCTCAACCCATTTAGGTAGTTACCTGTGCATCTCCTATCTCCTAGAGAAGCGGTTAAACGATTAGAGAACGACAGGAGAGGCTAGGCGAGACTTATACGAAGGATTGCGTATAGGTGTTCGTAACACTCAGCGAAAGACAATAACAATCCTAGATAGATCTTTTCGTGTTTAAAATTTATTTACATGTCAAAGATCGGATCTGAGACGTACCTGGTGAAGAGAGTCTCGTTTCAAAATTGTTCAATAGTACGAAGATTCTATGCTTATCCACACGGAAAACAATCCTTGCTATCAAACTCTTTGATCAATGAAACATGCGAACAAATTGAATGAAAATATTGTGTTGAAATTTTTCTCAAAAATCTCAACTCAAAGTAGATGAACAAGAAACAATTTTCTTGTAATAATATTTTCCCTCTTGGCTTTGTATTGCACTCACACTTTTACAAAGGGATTTTCTTTCTAAAAAAAGACTACGAGAAATTTTTGTAAGTTATTTTTCCTACGTGTATGTGGCACAATAGGTTTAAGGCCCATAATTAATATTTAATTATGATCAAATTTTATCCGTCCAAACGGTTACTTGATGGACGTACCGGATTAAATGAGAATCTCTAGAAATTGGTCATCTCCCCACCCATTAGAGTTACCGTATTTTATTTTTTTCTTTCTCCTATCACTAAAGGCGGCAATAACGTAAAGTTAGGGCAAGGAGCGAGAAACCAACTTACCAATTAACGCTTTCGCTTCACGATAATGACTTCCGCTTCAAGTACATTTTCTATGACGATTATGTGTAAGATTATCATGTTCAAGATCCTGATATGAATTAAAGTTTATGAAAATGTGGTATCATGAGCCTGAATTACTTTGAACTGATAATCTTCATTAAAAATAATAAACTTTTGCAAACGAGTTGCTGTTTTGAACGTGGAAATCGAATGTATCAATGGATAATAAATTAATGGGAAAAGAATCAAATACTTTGCAATTCTTTTGAAAGTTGGTGCAATTAAGGCTAACTACTTATGATCATGATAATTGGCTAATAAAGAAGGAAAGCAACTAATGTTTGTACTGGGAATCTAAACCTGTGAGATTAAATTACTTTCGATGTTTGATACTTTAAAACTTTAACCATGGATTCAGTGAATCACGCCCAGTAAACTTGTTCTTCTATATGTTCACATCCGCAAGTATCCTTGTCACTTTAGGTTTGGACTAGATCAAATTTGATTTATTAATATTCATAGTTTATTGATGTTCTGGGCATAATAGTTTTTAGTGTATATGGACCAACAAATAGATGAAATTGAGTTTCATCTTTGAAGTTACCAGACACATATTTTAAGATTGCACCTTGGCCCTGCAACAACAATTACATAGAAATCCCTCGTAATGCATTTATCATGATATGGTTCTTATATTATATTATGCAATAATTAATGTATATGTTTAAAGTTATATAGTTTGCTAGTCACCAAATGATGGAACTAGAATGTCTAAAATATTTATAAGCGTAAATATTTTTTTTTTTGTTATGTTTATCTTATGTGTGCATTTATATTTATATAGATTGTTAGTCACCAAAGTGGCCAAACTAGTTTGTTTATGAAAATATGCATACATAAGATTATAATTTATCCATGAAATTTATGAAATGCATATAATTTAAAAATAGTGGATAAATTAATTTTCACTATTGCTAGAACTTAAGGATTTACCCAAAGGTGAATCAATTATTATATGAATAGTAAATATGATGAGGTAAATTTAATATTCTTAGTCAAATATATATTGTCTGTCCAAAGATGACATATATATTTGGTTAAAAATATTTAATTACCTATTAAGGACTAAATGATATTTAAATTATGATAGTGTGTCGTAGTATTTACCCAAAGGAGAATTGCGATATGCTTTAACTGTTTTGTTGAATCCATATTGATTTGTCAGCATGTATTATCTATTTTGCAGCTATCCCTTTTCATTCGCATGCTTCATCTGTTACTATGTTCAACGGAATGGTGTGAACAAGTCCAGTTTCACTTAGGTGTGATGGATCTTGACTTGGCTCTGCTGAATGATAAGCCCGCTGCCATTACTGATTCGAGCAGTGCGGATGAGAAGTCTTTCCATAAAGCATGGGAACCTCTAACAGGCTAAGCCTTATGTTTATGCGAATGAATATAGTCAACAACATTAAGAGTACTATTCCACAAACAGAAAGTGCCGGGGAATACCTGAACGTTTATGGATGAACGTTTTCGTTTTGCAGATAAGTCTCTCGCAGGTACACCAATGGTTGAACTCACGACCATGAAGTTTGATGTGTTGCGTAGTATGCAAAACCATATCATCGAGATGACTAACATTGCTGCAAGACTTCAGACCTTGGGGATGAAAGTGGATGACTCCTTCTTGGTTCAGTTTATTCTGAACTCTTTGCCTCCTGAGTATGGACCTTTTCAAATTAACTATAACACTATTAAGGATAAGTGGAATGTTAGTGAATTGTCCAGTATGCTTACTCAGGAGGAGTCGAGACTTAAGAAATAAGGGAGTCATTCAAATAACCTCATATGTCACGGAGCTGGTAAAAGACTTAAAGTGAAGGCCAACAAGTTCAAGAAGAAGAAAGCGCCTGCTAAAACTCCACAGGATGCTAACAAGGAACATAAGGCAGATACATGTCGTTTCTGTAACAAGGAAGGACACTATCAGAAAGATTGCCTAAAACGTAAAGATTGGTTCGAAAAGAAAGGTACAATTAGTGCTTTTGTATGTTTCAAATCAAATTTAGTAGAAGTTCCTAATAATACTTGGTGGCTTGATTCTGGTGCAACTGCTCATGTATCTACTATGTTGCAAGGATTCCTTACGGTCCAAACTACAAATCCAAATAAGGATTTCTTGTTCATGGGAAATCGTATGAAGGCTCCAATTGAAGGCATAGGGACTTTTGTTTGATCATGGAGACTGGACGTCATCTTGATCTATTACAAACTCTTTATGTACCTTCAGTTTCTAGGAATTTGATTTCTCTTTCAAGACTTGATGTTTCTGGATTTGGTTTAAAGTTTGGAAATGAATGTTTTAATTTATATAAGAATGCTATATTTTATGGTTATGGTTTTCTTAGTGATGGTTTATATAAATTGAAACTCGATATTGGTTTTTCTGAATCCCTTCTTAATGTTCAACATAATGTTGGAATTAAACGTAGTTCACTAGATGAAAGTTGTACTTACTTGTGGCATAGACGTTTGGGTCATATATCCAAAGAAAGGTTAGAAAGATTAGTAAAGAATGAGATTCTTCCGAATCTAAATTTTACTGATCTTAATATATGTTTCGATTGCATTAAGGGAAAGCAAACCAAGCATAGTAAGAAAGGTGCCACAAGAAAGTATCCAGATTCTTGAAATTATACACACCGATATTTGTGGACCCTTTGATATTCCATCTTTTGGTGGAGATAAATATATTATCATTTTTATCGATGATTTTTCACGTTATGGATACATATATTTGCTGAAAGAAAAATCTCAAGCAACAGATGCTCTCAAGGTGTTTGTTAGTGAGGTTGAAAGGCAATTAGATAAAAAAGTGAAAATTATTAGGTCAGATAGAGGTGGTGAATATTATGAAAAATATAATGAATCAGGACAATGTCCGGGTCCATTTGCAAAGTTCCTCAAGGAACGTGGCATATATGCACATTATACTATGTCAGGAATACCTCAACAAAATGGTGTTGCAGAAAGGCATAATCGAACACTTATGGATATGACTGGGAGCATGATGAGTAATTCATCATTACCCAAATCATTGTGGATGTATGCTCTTAAAACCGCTATATATTTATTAAACAGGGTTTCTAGTAAGGCAGTTTCAAAGACCCCTTTTGAACTGTGGACATGAAGGAAACCTAGTTTAAGGCACCTGCATGTTTGGGGTTGCCCAGCGGAAGCTAGAGTTTATAATCCACAAAAAAAGAAATTAGATTCTCGAACAGTAAGTGGTTACTTTATTGGTTACCCAGAGAAATCTAAAGGGTATGTGTTTTACTGTCCAAACCATAGTTCGAGAATTGTCGAAACCGGTAATGCAAGATTCATTGAGAATGGTGAAGTTAGTGGGAGTGTTGAAAAGCAAAGTGTGGAAATAAAATAGGTGAGGGTCAATATTCTATTACCCACGAATGTGCCTACTTCCACACAAATACCAAATATCACTCCAATTGTTGAAGAACACTTTGACAACACCGAGCAACATTTAGATGAAACACTTCATGAAGAAACTACTCACAAATATCTGACACAAATGAACCACAAGAAATTCCATTAAGAAAATCTCAAAGAGTTAGAAAATCAGCTATTTCGGATGATTACGTGGTTTATTTGCAAGAGTCAGATTTTGACATTGGTCTTAATAAGGATCCGATTTCATTTTCACAAGCCATAGAAAGTAATGAGTCTGGAAAATGGATTGATTCCATGAAGGAAGAGCTAAAATTCATGGAATATAATAAAGTCTGGGATGTCGTTGAATTGCTAGAAAGTTCTAAAAGAATCGGGTGTAGATGGGTCTTTAAGACCAAACGCGATTCAAATGGAAATATTGAACGATATAAAGACAGACTTGTTGCCAAGGGTTATACTCAGAAATGAGGCATTGATTATAAAGAGACCTTTTCACCTGTCTCAAATAAAGACTCGTTAAGAATTATTATGGCATTGATGGCTCATTAAGATTTAGAGTTACACCAAATGGATGTGAAAACTGCCTTTCTTAATGGAGATCTCGAGGAGGAAGTTTATATGGACCAACTAGAGAGTTTCGAAACTAAAGAAAAAAGTCAAATGATGTGTAAACTGAAGAAGCCAATATATGGACTTAAACAAGCCTCACGATAATGGAATATAAAGTTTAATTATACCATAACATCTTTTGAATTTGTGAAAAATACCGTTGCTCGGTGTATATAACAAAATATCAGTGAGAGCAAGTTTATATTTTTAGTCCTATATGTTGATGATATTCTACTTGCTGCTAATAATTTAGGCATATTGCGTGAGACTAAAGATTTTCTCTCTAAGAATTTTGAAATGAAAGATATGGGTAAGGCATCCTATGTGACAGGGATAGAAATATTCCGTGATAGATCACAAGGATTATTGATATTGTCTAAGAAAGGCTATATCAAAAGAGTTCTAGAGAGATTTAACATGAACAATTGTTCAGCAGGAATTGTCCTAATTCAAAAAGGGGACAGATTTAGTCTCATGCAATACCCTAAGAATGATGTAGAACAAAAAGAAATGGAATCAATTCCTTACTCTTCTATTGTTGGTAGTCTGATGTATGCTCAGACTTGCACAAGAAGGGATATTAGTTTTGCGGTCGGAATACTAGGAAGATATCAGAGTAACCCCAGAATTGATCACTGGAAAGCTGCAAAGAAAGTTTTGAGGTACCTGAAAGGAACGAAGGATTACATGCTCATGTATAGGAGATCTAAGTATTTGGAAGTTGTTGGATACTCAGATTCAGATTTTGCTGGATGTATTGACACTAGAAAATCCACGTTTTGTTATTTGTTCCAATTAGCTGAAGGAGCAATATCATGGAAGAGTTCCAAACAATATGTCATTTCTACATCCACGATGGAAGCAGAATTTGTGGCATGTTTTGAAGCCAGAATTCATGCATTATGGCTGCGAAACTTTATTTCAGGACTTGGGGTTGTCAACACCATTATTAAGCCGCTGAAAATTTACTATGATAATTCTGCAGCAGTATTCTTCTCCAAGAACGATAAATATTCCAAAGGTGCCAAACATATGGAATTAAAGTACTTTACCATCAAGGAGGAAGTTCAGAAACAAAGAATGTCACTTGAGCATATTAGAACTGATCTCATGATTGCAGATCCATTAACGAAAGGTTTACAGCCAACGATATTTAAAGAACATGTACATAGAATGAGTCTTGGATGTATTTATGATTGATGTATTTATTATGTTTTGACACTCTGAGCTCATTTATATGTTTCTGATATACATTAATGATTCCTATTTCTCATAATGGTGTACACATTCTTGTTTTGAGATGTTACAGGATAAGTTTCAATGAGACATTATTGTGGACCATAATATTTTATAGCTTATGGACTTGGTATGATGAGTTGCTAATGTTGTAGTATATGGAAGGGAGTACGTACACAAATTAAATATAATCGCCATAACTCACATTTAGTAGTTAATCGTATTATGGTTTTTATGATGGACGTTGTAGAAGATATTTGTTTATGCGCAACTAATGTTTTATATTATTAAATATTAATATGATGTGATTATTGGGCCAAGTGGGAGAATGTAAGTTATTTTTCATATGTGTATGTGGCCCAACAGGTTTAAGGCCCATAATTAATATTTAATTATAATCAAATCTCATCCGTCCAATCGGTTACTTGATGGACGTATCGGATTAAATGAGAACCTCACCCATTAGGATTGTTGTATTTTATTTTTTCTTTCTCCCATCACTAAAGGCGGTAGTAACGTAAAGCTAGGGCAAGGGACGAGAAACTAACTTATCAATTAACGCTTCCGCTTCACAATAATGGCTTCCGCTTCAGGTACGTTTTCTATAACGTTTATGTGTAAGATTATCATGTTCAAGATCCTGGTATAAAATAAAGTTTATGTCTAACAATTTTCTCCATCGGGTAAAAGTTTATTCCAAAATAAACTTCATGAAATATTTTTAACAAAATCAAAATCCCATTCTTAATGGATTTGGTGCCCAAGGTCCTTCATAAATGTGGCAAACGGGCCGGGTATAACCGTAACCGGACCGGCCCAGACCGGTTAAAATCGGAATCGGACCGGCCCGATAATAATGGAGTCGGGTGAGCTAGGTAGAAGGGGTAGAGGGGGTTGGGTCGTTCACCTTGTTTGTACGGTTACCACGACCAGTCAAACCTGGTCAAAATGAACAGTGCACTAACCGGTTAAACCCGCCCGGACCAGACCAGTTTTAACGGCTAGGCTTTTTCTAATTAATTGGGGCCTACTGGACCGTTGGCAACGGTCACCTGCCAATGGTGTCGTTACCCAACCGCTGATTTGCACAAATGGCACTTTTTTGGGCCTTTTTTTTAAAAAAAATTAATACTTTTTTAAATTACAAATTTAACCTTTTGTAAAACTATAAATACACTCCCCCTCTTCTTCATTTCTTCACTCATCTCTCTGTCACGACCCAATTTCGGAGTCGTGATGGTGCCTGTCGTGGAACCAGGCAAGCCTCTCTTTTTAACTAAGCTAAATTCAAATTCAAGTAAAGATACAATTTTTAAACGAATTTATTAATAAAACCAAGAATCTGAAGTTTAAAACAATATTTGAAAAACTAAATTTAAACCTCACATCCCCGAATCCGGTGTCACTCAATCATGAGCTACTATAACATAAAGTAAAGAAAAGGGGAAATGGACAACATTGTCTCAAAATAAATGTAATAGGTGGAATAAAGAAAGAGAAGGCGAGGTCGCGATCGCCAGCTGCTACCTCGACAACTCCAATAGAAACTCTGCTCCGCTGCTCAAAATCCTTTATCGGGTCCCGGTGTACCTGAATCTGCACACAGGGTGCAGGGGTAATGTGAGTACACCAACTCAGTAGTAACGAACCCAAACTATGAGCTGAGAAGTAGTGACGGACAAAACCTAAAAAATTTACAATAAATAATATACAGAATTTAGACATGCTAACAGTTTATCAAGATGAGAAAATATGCCAAGTATGCCAGTATACTCTACATGCCATCATAAAATATATGTATGAAACCAGTATGGATATGCACATAGTGCTCCCAGCTCTCCCATAGAAGTCCACTCAGTACTATATATGGCTCTCAGGCCCAGGGAAGTTCCATCCCGGAATATGCATAAACACCGGTGATCGTGGTCACTATGTACTAAGAAAAGGCCAGTCCAGCCCCCACGGAAAAGATCCATATCCGGAATACAACACTCGGACAATTTCCATATCCAGGGAAGATCCATCACTCTCATAATATCAGCTTCGGACAAGATCCATGCCCAGGGAAGATCCATCCCTCAATATCACTTTGGACAAGATCCATGCCCAGGGAAGATCTATCCCTCATCACTTCGGACAAAATCCATGCCCAGGGAAGATCCATCCCTCATCACTGCGCTCACTAGAGGTGTAAAGACTCCGGAGGGGCCCTAGTGGCCCAAGCGTCATATCAAGCCAACGAAGGCATAATTTAAATATCACTGCAGTGTGCAGTCCATTCTCATAGCTGTCTCAATACAAGCTCTCGGTCTCACTCAGTCATTACTCTTCAGTCTTACTCACATGGATCACAAATGCCTCCATCAGCCCGAAACAATGATAAATATGCATGTAATTAACAATACTGAGACTGAGATATGAAATGTTATGCTATGACAAGAATGAGTATATAACATCAAATAACACAACATGAGACAATAATATACGACCACTCGGTTCTCAGCATTTCCGGCGTGAAGCCTAGCATTTATACTTAACATGATTTCTGACATGTTCACAATTACCACATTAATAGATGCACAAATATCATCACGGAATAATCACTAAGCAGGGCCATGGGATAAGCCAGGCCACAAATACTCGGTGCATGCTCGCACGCCTGTCACTTGGCATGTGTGTCACCTTAATAATAGTCATAAATCATTTAGCTCGGGGTTTCGAACCCTCAGAACAAAGTTTGGAAACGTTACTTACCTCAAAACCGGCTAAAAACTATTCCGCAGTGCCTTTGCCTCTAAATCCGGCCTCAGAGTACTCCAAATCTACCAAGTTCAGATTTTTATTATTAAATTATGCTTAAGGTGTGAATTCCAATCGAAAAATTTCAATTTAGCTCAAAAACCCGAATTTAGTCAAAACCCGACCCCCGGTCCTACGTCCTGAAATTCAGAAAATTTTACATAAAAGTGTTCTTCATCCTCCCACGATTCTGTACATATAAAGAACACCAAAATCGGAGTTCGTTTGACCCCTCAAATCGACCCCTAAAGGTCTCTTAATCTAAAGCCCTAAATCCCAAATTTTCTACTGTTTTTCTATGAATTTACACTGGTTTTATGCTCTATAATCACCCATAATCGAGTTTTAATGATTATAACACTTACCTCTATGAAGAACAAGAATTTCCCTCTTCAAAATCGCCCCCAAGAGCTCTTTGCCGTTCAAAAATTGGAAGAAAACTCGGACTGCTCGTTATTTATATACTGTTTACGCGTTTAATGCTCCCAATGGATTCCTTGTGAAATTCTAATCAATTTAGGCTTTTGAATCACTCAATTTGACCTTATAATGAAGGAGATATGTAGGTTTTAAGATTTGTAAATAGTGCAGGTTTTTAATACGCCGTCATGAGCAATTTCGTAATTAACATGAAATATCTGGCAACCTTGGTAAAATGGCCATAAAATCCTCATACGATGTCCAAATTCGACGACTCTTTTTGCTACGGGTCCGTAATTATGATACGAATCTAATAATTTATTCAAAATAGTAATTGGAGTTCATTTGTTCAATATGATATCATTTATGCTTGAAGAAACGACATTGAAGCATAAGAAAAACGAGCACAACGCAACCCAAACCTATTTGAAACTCGCCCAAGCTCCTCGGGACCCCGTACGAACATACTAACAAGTCCCATTACATAACATGAACTTAGTCGAACCTTCGAAACACCCAAAACAACACCAAAACACCAGATTTACATCAGATTCAAGCCTAAGAACTTTGAAATTTCTAAAATCCACCAATGATGCCGAAACCATCCAAAACAACTCCGATTAACCTGAAATTTTGCAGACACATCCAAAATGACATTACGAACCTGTTACAACTTCCATAATTCCATTCTGACCCCGATATCCTATTTTCCACTGCCAACCGGAAATCGCCAAAAATTAACTTTCGCCAATTCAAGCCTAATTCTACACCGGACCTCATAAAATTATTCCGGACACGCTCCTAAGTCCCAAATCACCTAAAAAAGCTATTCGAGTTATAGAATCCCCATTCCGAGGTCGTTTACCAATAAGTCAACTCTCAGTTGACTTTTTCCATTATAAGACTATTTTTAAGGATTAGGTGGCTAAACTCTCACTACAACCATTCTGATTTCAAGCCTACCAACTCTAACACATCAATAACAGTATAACCAACCTATGACCAGTCAAGAATAATAATTATAATATAGGTTTTTACGTAACGACGGACCGGGTCGTTACACTCTCAATCTCAATTCTCATATTCTCTCATTCTCCAATCTTCAATTCTTCTTCTAAAGTGCAATCAACTATTTGGATCTTTTTTGTTGGAATTTAATTTATCATAGTATTTATTTTATCAATTGAACTTCAAAATTGGAACAATTGAACTTCAAATTGGAACAATTGACGTTTTTTCATGGTAATATTGGAGTTGCGTAATCATCAAGTGCTCAATTTGTTGTCGAATTCGGTGCACTCCCTCAAACTCTTTCGCTTATTTACTATTTTATTTGCATATTTAATTTTTGATAGTACTTAAATTTTTACAATATATTTAATGCTACAAAAAGAGCTTGTAAAAAAGTTGCTAATCAGGGAAAGAGAAAAAGAGGTAGTTCTTCAGCATCTGGTAGTAATACCCCACTCTCTACACATGTTTCTGAAACATCGCCTAATATTAATATAGATTATGAACAATTACAAGAAGATTTCGGAATAGAAGATAATGAATTAGAAATGGAAGATGAGATACCACTTACACTTAGTAGTGTTGGAGTTGCTAGTAGGGTTGGTGGTCGTGGTACTAGTAGTAGACCACTTGTGGCCCCGACTACTAATCGTAGAAAAAGAAGTAAGGTTTGGAATTTCTTTGTAGACATAGATAATAGTGATAGAGTTAGGTGCAAACTTTGTAATAATAATTGTAAACATAAGATTGGAGGAACATTAGGGGGGACTGGGACACTTAGTAGACATATGAGAATTGAGCATCCTATAGAATAGGCCGTTGATGGTGATGGAAATCAAACAACTCTAAACCTTACTACTGGAGGCCTTATAAAATATGATAAAATGAAGGATCATGAGGAGTTAGCAAAAATGATTGCTTTGGATTGTCTAAACCTTTTACTTTTGCTTCTTCATCATATCTTATTATGTATATTCAAATGATTTATAATCCTTTATTTAAAGGTATCCTTAGAAGTACTTGTAGAGCTGATATCTTTAGACTTCATGAACAATATCAAACATACATACGTTATTTGTTTGAGCATCTTCCCTATAAAGTTTCTCTAACTTCTGATATTGGCCATGCTGTGAAAATGATTATTTAACAATTACATGTCATTGGATAGATGATATTTTTTGTATGCAAAAACATATTATCGCTTTTAAATATGATGAAGATCAGAGTCATATTGCTGTGTTTATAAGTAGTACTATTTGCGAAGTTGTTGAATTTTATAATCTTAACGAAAAAGTATTGTGTATGTCTTTTGATAATGCTTCTAACAATAATGCCNATTTTTTTTCATGTTAGGCGTGCATGTCATATTTATAATTTAATTGTTAAAAGTGGTCTTGGTTTATTTTCAACTGAGATTACTCATGTTAGAAGAGCAGTTGGTGTTATTCAAGGAAATAACAGACAATCTAGAATTAAGGAATTTAAGAATAAGTGTACCGAGTATAATTAAACCAAGATTCATGCCAGACGAAATTATTACTAGGTGAAATTATACATACATATTTTTAAAATGTTGCTACAAATATAGATTTTCAATAACTGAAGTTGCTAATGCGCATTGTACTGATCGAAATCGTATGTTAACACCTGCTACTTGGGAGGTCATTAATGATGTTGTTCAATTTTTACATAAATTTTATATAGCTACTGTTGAATTTTCTGGAGCATACTACCCTACTGTTACAATGATTTTAGTACATATAGCTGGAATTTCTTTTCTACTCTTTGAATTTAAGAAGAAAGAAAAATATAAGGATGTTATTAAACAAATGCAAGCAAAATTCAAAAAACATTTCTTTCCAATTCCTCCGATTTACTTAATTAGTATTGTTTTAAAGCATTCTATTAAGATGACTGATTGTCACCAATTAATCAATGCTTTATATACTTATATGGAGATTGGACCAACTGAAACGCCAGATATGTATAGTTGTATGAACAAGCTAAATGATAATTTACAACAATTATATAATTATTATGCAAGTATAGTTGATGATGTTGCTTTTAATGTAGCCAATGTTAATCCCACTGTGCATTGTACCGCTTCTTCAATTTCTACTACTATGTATGATGATGAAATAATTGATAATTTTAATATTTTTTCTACATTTGCTACCACTCAAACCAGTAGCAGGAACA
>ML338781.1:0-33649 GCA_005239505.1 Nicotiana paniculata
ATCATCAATACACCAAATCCATCAAACCCTAAAGAGAACTACTCCATAGATATGGAGCAATTCTTCACAAATATGTTTAAACTAAAGGAAAACATAAAACGATCCAAATTCGGGTCTTGAGTGAGGATTGAATGATGGACTTCTTATGTTGTTTCTTCTCCAAATCCTCCTTAGCCTTCTTAGGTCTCCAATAAGTCAAAAGTCTAGACAATAATATTTTTCCAAGTATTTATACCAAGTAGGGTCAAGTCAGACAAAATCACCTTCTCATAGCCGAAATAGGAAAATTACTCTGTAAAACTTACACAGGTGTGCAGCATGGGGCGACACGCCATGAAGGGCATTAGTGGGGAAATCTAGAGAGTTGTTTCTAACAGGTAGCGGGGAATTGTACATGCGTGGTGCCCCACGTGTCGCGGCAACGGGTTTTCTCAAAGTACGAAATTTTCCTCGCTTTTTGATATCCATATGTGGTTTTTGACCCCTGAACGCGATCTCGGCTCAATCCCATGTTCTTTTACTCAGACTTCAAAGCTCCAAATAGCTCAAATTCATCTCGTAACATCTACATAGCTCATAATCACTCCTACAAGGCATAAAACACCCAATTAGTGCAAAACACTATCAGTTAAAGCTCCAACATGTATAAAGTGAAGTAATTTAGTGCGCAATAAGAGAATAAAATACGAGATTATAGCCTACCATCAATAGCCCACACTTAAACCATTGATCGTCCTCACAAAATCAAACTACACTTCACTTAGAAAATGACCTTTTTCAACGACTCTCATAACTCATCACACCAGGAATATTTAAAACAGATGAAGCACATATTGTAACATCCTAGCCTCAAGATTTTAGCACCACACATTATTTATAACACGCTCACTTACTCTAATAAAGAGGTCAGGCATTACCTTTCCTTCATGAATCAAGTGTCCTCACACAACAATAGAGGGTAGTTCCACGCACAATCGAAATTAAGAATAATTAGGAACTCAAGATAGAAATAATCCACTCACTCTCAGAAGCAACATTCATATGCCACAAAAGACGTACCATAGGCTTTCCCGTAGTGTACTAATTTGTAATTGAGCTCATTCAGTCAAGTATCAAGTAGGAATTCAATTGCTGTAATGTAGGTTGTGGTATGGGTAGGATGAATTTGGATATAGTGACTACACCTCTTTTGTGGTGCCGAAGTGGACTTATGTGTTAAACAGTGCGCTGGGGAGTTGAAGAAATTTTTTGGAAGTACTGGGCATTTCTGCTGTCCATTATACGCATTATGCGATCGCATAATAGGTTTACGGACCGCAAACATGTCGCATAGTGAGGCAGAACTGCCCAGTTCTTGAAGGCCATTATGCGGTCCATTTTGCAGACCGCAAAAGCGTTATGCGGTCGCACTGTATCGAGGCTTAATTTTTTCTAATTTTTGACCCGGACCTATTTCAATATATTGAAGTAAAAGGACACTTTTGAAGTGAAAATATAATATTTCTAGAAAGAGGGAATACCCTAGAGTGAGAGGAGAAGTTCCTAAGCTCATTGACCATTAAGTCTTGCTCAAAGTTGAAGAATACACAAGAAAATGCACTAGGTCTTCATCCTATAGGTAAGATTCTACTCCATAGCCCTCAAGTTTGTGATTTTAGTGAAAATAGGTAATAATCCAAGAAATTCTTGGGTGTGGGAGTTTTTAATTATGCATGCATGTACTATCTAGGGTTGTGGGGAGATTGTTGAGCCCAATTGAGTAGATTTTGGGGCAGTGAAATAGAGGAATCCACCATAGGACCTTGAGATCATAATGGCCACCTAGTGTTTGATAAAATGCTCAATTGAGCTAGAATCATGAACTCCTTCAAAATTTTTGTTGAATTGTGCTGTATCTCTAAATAGATCAAAGTTGCTAGGATTATGGAACTGTGTAGTGAATTAAGGAAAGCTTAAACCGAGGTATGTTGGCTAAACTCTTCTCTTAGAATTGACCCCCACAATATCCTTGTATGTCCCTTGTTGCCCCTTTTTATTGATTATTCCGAATAAGCCTTGTGTCCAAAGATATATGTTTTCAATTTGTATTCTAAATATTATTTTTATGTTGAGTTACTATTTGAGAAGGTGATTAAGCATGGGTTGTGTGTTAATATGTTATGATTTAAAACGTGATTCTAAAGAAAGTTATCATGTAAAATTATGTAATAAATCACATGTTCCTAAGACCCTAAATTGCTCAAATATGTGTTTAAAGTCTTAATTTAAAAGGCCTTGTTGTTGATTATCCATGATGATGTTTGAAAGTTAAAGAAGAGAGCATGAAATATGATGTGAGGCCAACGTGCCAAGAATGATATTGCGTCATGGCCATTGGTTCCAATGAAATGAATGATATGAAAAAGATTACAAAATAATTGGTAAATACTTTTAATAGTAAATTCTTTGGGAGTATCGATTAGCCACCGAGGAAGGGTAGGTCGAAATAACCTAACTCGAAAAATAAACATGCTGGTGTAGGAGTGATTGAGAGATAAATCCCCATGTTAATGTGATAAGGTTGTTTCCCTCATGGGATGAGATTGATGTGATGAGCTTTTTCCCCTTATATGGGATGTGATTATTGATAGTGATATATGATGTAATATTGACCCACACGGCATTGTGGAGGGACAACTTAGCCTATCGGGCTGAGATCAGACTCCATGCCATTCACATGGTGGTATTGTGCGTAGATGCCTCGGGGTGAGATAGCTTAGCGGATCGGCTAAGATCGGGATCCGTGCTAAAACACGGTGGTGTATCGGTGCTAAAGATCTCCCAACTAAAAACGATTGGAACTTAAATTTTGCTTTCCCCTAACTTGACACCTTGATACTATTTGATTCTCTTATTTATTTCTTGTTTCCTTCTCCATTTGCTATTACTCGTTGTATTTAGAGGGTGTTTAGTTTTATATACTAGTACTATTCCATATGTACTAACACTCGTTTGTCGGGGCCGTTGCATCTTTATTGGATGCAGGTGGTTCTATAGCAAGTGGTATTGACCAGTGATAGCTGCACACCCTCTCCTCAGCTGACTTGGTGAGCCCCGCTTCATTTTGGGTCCTGCATCTCTTGTCCTTCATACATAGTTTTTAATGTATAGTTGGGGCCTTGTTGCCGGCACTGTCATAACACTCTTTTGTTTCTGTTAAAGGCTCCGTAGACATAGTGTGGGCTGTACTTTTGGAAAGGTTGAACTAAACTTGTTGTAATTATATCATTTGTCCCACTTTAACTATGAATGTATAGTGTACTGTTTTGGGTACTTGTTAATGACGTAACTAATGGAAATGAACTAGTGTTATTTGCATGACATCTTAATGTTTGTTTAATGATAATAATGTATTTTCTTTTTATTCATGGGTGAGTTGGGTAGAAGGTGTTGTACAAGCTTGGTTGGTCGGGGTATCTCGGTTGAGCGCTGGTCGCGCTCCCCATGGTGGGGAGTGACTAATTTGATATTAGAACCTAAGGTTTTAAAGTGTCCTAGGATGTCTTGGAGTCGTGTCTAGTATCTTCCTTCTTATTGGTGTGTTGTCGACCACATCTATAATTAGGACGCTACTTGGGCATTTAGGAATAACACCTTCCTTTGATGTTCTACATCGTGCGATAAAGCTTATTGTAAGATTTTTCCTCCTTTAATTCGTGCATTGCTCTAATTTTAAATATATGGCGCCTAGGAAGAAAGAAAGAACTAGCCAAGGAGCCAATGCCACCCCAGGGGTGGCGGTTGATCCTTCACTTAATGATGTGGGTGAGACCCGAGAGGTGAGAATATTCCCCTGACCACTACACTGCCTGATTCCACTACACCTTATCAGATCACACCAGTTCCTACACCTACTGTGGGTGCAACTATCCCTCCAACTGTTCCAAATCCACCTCCAGCCCCAGCTTCCGGTCCTAGTGTACCTGATGGGGATCTTGGGGGAGCCATATAGATGTTGGCTCAGATAGTGGATTCCCAAGCCTAGAGATAAAATGTTGCACCCACTTCTTCTATTTATCTAGGGGATTCCACAAGTTCTAGGGCAAACATGTTTCTCCAGTTGGATCCTCCAGTGTTCATAGGTACTGATCCTGAGGGGGACCCCCGGGATTTATTGACGAGATGCACAAGACCCTCTGAATTATGCTTGCTACTGAGACAGAGGGAGTGGAATTGGCCTCATACCATCATAAAAGGGTGGCCTATTCTTCGTATGAGATGTGGAAGGACTCCCGTGAGGAGGGGGATCCCTACGGCGAGGTGGAGTGGGTTTACCGATGATTTCATTGATCATTTCCTGCCTGCCGAGACTAAGGCAGCCTGTGCCGTCGAGTTTTAGAGCCTAAAACAAGGGAGCATGAGTGTGTGGGTGTATCATATGCGATTTTCTCGCATGTCCAAATATTCCATCTACATGTTTCCCAATATGAAGGCTAGAGTATGCCAGTTTGTGCAAGGCCTTAACCCTTTGGTTATTGGTGAGGCCGCTAAAACTGCCTTGCATTCTGATATGAACTATGGTAAGATGGTGAAATTTTCTCAAGCCACGGAGACCGAAAAACTGAAGAATAGAATGGAGCAAGAGAGTAGAAACAAGGCCCCGTCCGCGGGCAACTTCAGCGGTACTTCTGGCGGTGGTTGTGGCAGGTCGGCATTTAGGGGGGGTTCATTAGGGCCCTCCCAGTATTTCACCCAGTCTTCAGTCTGTCGTAGCCATTAGGGCCCAGTCAGCAGTAGGTGAGGTATTTTAGGCCTAGCCAGGGCAACAGGGGGTCCTACCAGTAGGGTCGTCCTGGTGGGAGATTTCAGCAACAACGGAGGCCCTCATGCCCTAGATATGGGAAGTGCACTTTGGGGGCTTCTTTATGGACCAGCCCATATGATATGGGTGTGGTATGAGGGGTTACATTCAGAGGGGTTGTCGTTTGTCCCACTAGAGGAAAGGTAGGGGTGCAGCACAGCCAGCCAGTTCTGCATCTACTACATCTACAGCACCATCTCCGGCTCGAGACACTCCAGCACCCGCAGGGCGTGGTGCAGCTAGGGGTGGTGCAGAGAGTTCGGGAGGACCCAACCATTTCTATGCCATGAAAGGTCACCAGAGTTCATAGGATTTTCTAGATGTTGTCACAAGTATATTGGTTGTCCAATCTCATGATGTGTATGCTCTTATTAATCCCGATTCCACCTTTTCCTATGTCACTCCCTATGTTGCTATGGAATTTGGGATAGAATTGGAATAGCGTCGTTCTCTGTATCTACTCCGGTTGGCGAGTCTATTGCGGCCGCACGGGTTTATAAGGATTGTGTTGTCACGGTGCGTGTTGGGACATCATGGACAATCTCATTAAATTGGGGATGGTTGATTTTGATGTAATAATAGGGATGGATTGGCTTTATTCATATTTTGCCGAGCTTGACTGATGAACTAGAATTGTTAGGTTTGAATTTCCAAATGATTCAATGATTGAATGGAAGGGGGATGATGTGGTGCCAAAGGGTAGGTTTATTTCTTACCTTAAGGCCAAAAATATGATTAACAAGTGGTGTATTTACCATTTGATTCGGGTTACGGACACCGATGTTGAGGCACCTACACTTGAGTCTGTGACGGGTGTGAATGAATTTTTGGAGATTTTTCCGAATGAGCTCTCTGGGGTTCCACCAGACATGGAAAATGATTTTGAGATTGATCTGATGCCAGACATACCGCCTATATCTATTCCACCTTACAGAATGGCACCGGTAGAATTGAAGGAGATTAAGGAACAATTGAAGGATTTGTTAGAGAAAGGTTTCATTCGACCAAGCGTGTCTCCTTAGGTCGTACTGGTTCTATTTGCACGAAAGAAGGATGGGTCGCTAAGAATGTGTATTGACTATCGGCAGTTCAACAAGGTTATAATAAAAAATAAGTACCCACTACCAAAGATAGATGACTTGTTTGACCAATTGCAAGGCGCTAAGTACTTCTCTAAGATCGATTTAAGATCCGAGAATCACCAATTGAAGATCAGGGAGCAGGATATTCTGAAAACAACTTTCAGGACCCGGTATGGGTACTTTGAATTTCTAGTAATGTCTTTTGGGATAAAAAATGCCCCAGCAACTTTCATGGATCTTATGAACCAAGTTTTTAAGCCGATCCTCGACTCCTTCCTTATAGTGTTTAATAACGATATCCTTGTATATTTGTGAACTCAAGAGGACCAAGCCGATAATCTAAGGGAAGTTATACTAACTCTATATCAAAACCAATTGTATGCGAAGTTTATGAAATGTGAATTTTGGCTTGAATTTGTCACATACTTGGGTCATGTCATCTCCAGAGAAGGAATTAAGATCGACCCTCAGAAGATTTCAACGGTAAGAATTGGCCTAGACCTACCACCCCAACTAAGATTCGCAGTTTCTTAGGCTTCGCTGGTTATTACAGGAAGTTTGTGGAGGGGTTCTCCACCCTTTCCTACCTCTCCGTTCACTAAATTGATGCACAAGGTGGTTAAGTTCCCATGGTTATTGACTACGGCACCAGTGTTAACTCTACCAGACGGTACAAATGGGTTTGTGGTATATTGTGATGCTTCAAGAATCATACTTGGGTGCGTTTTAATGCAACATGGCATTCTGATAGGTTACGCTTCTAGGAAACTAAATAATCATGAAAAGAACTATCCAACAAATGACTTAGAGATTGTGGCAGTGGTATTTGCATTCACTATTTTGCGTCATTATCTGTAAGGGGTCCATGTGTATATATTCACGGACCATAATAGCCTACAATGGCCATTGTAGGCTTTGTTGGATACATTTTCCAACAGAAAGAATTGAATCTAAGGCAGAGAAGATGGCTTGAGCTACTCCAGAATTACGACATCGATATTCTTTATCATCCAGGGAAGGCTAATGTTGTAGCGGATGCTCTTGGCCGGAAGTCCATGGGTAGTTTGGATAATTTGGAGGCATATCAAAGGCCGTTGTCCAAAGAGGTTCATCGGTTGGCTAGTTTGGCAGTTCAACTTACGGATTCTAGTGAAGGAGGAGTGATTGTGCAAAATAGGGCTAAATCATCATTTGTTGTGAAAGTCAAGGAAAAGCAATACAACGACCTATTGTTGGTACAATTGAAGGAGGGGATTCATAAACATTAGACCATGGACTTTTCTCTTTGCATGGATGAAGGTACATTAAGGTACCAAGGGCGACTATGTGTTCCAAACGTGGATGGTCTCCAGGAAAGAATCATGATCGAGGCTCACACTTCTAGGTATTCTGTGCACCCGAGCTCTACAAAGATGTACCATGATCTTAAGGAAGTCCACTGGTGGAATGATATGAAAAGGAATGTTGCGGACTTTGTAGTAGGATGTCCAAATTGTCAGCAAGTGAAGGCCGAACACAAAAGGCCCGGTGGGTTGGCATAGAACATAAAACTTCCGATATGGAAATGGGAGATGATAAATATGGACTTTGTAGGACTACCTTGCACTTCTCGCAAGTTAGACTCGATTTGGGTGAAAGTGGATAGACTCATGAAATCAACTCATTTCTTACCTGTTAAGGCTACCGACACAAAGGAATAGTATGCTCAGTTGTATATCAAGGAAATCATCAGGTTGCATGGAACTCCAGTTTGTATCATTTCTGATCGGGGGGCATAGTTCACAACCAACTTTTGGAAGAAATTTCAGCAAGGGTTGGGTACTCAGGTAAATCTTAGTACAACTTTCCATCCACAGATTGCTGGGAAAGCAGAGTTGACTATTCAGACACTCGAGGATATGTGGCACGCTTGTGTTCTTGACTTCAGAGGTAGGTGGGATAACCATTTTCCACTCATCAAATTTTCTTACAATAATAGTTATCATGCTAGCACTCAGATGGCACCGTTCTAGACTCTATATGGTATAGATGTAGATATCTCATTAGATGGTTAGAAATTGGGGAAGCGGAGTTGATAAGACCAGACCTCATGTCAGGATATGGAGAAGGTTAAGATCATTAAAGAAAGGTTGAAAACTATTCAGAGTTGTCCAAATTCCTACTCGGATGTGTATCACAGGGATTTGGAGTTTAAAGAGGATGATAGGGTGTTATTGAAAGTTTTCTCCATGAAGGGTATATGTGGTTTGATAAGAAAGGGAAGTTTAGTCCGAGGTATGTCGGACTGTAAAGAATCATTCAGAGGATTGGTCGGGTGGCTTACAAGCTTGAACGACCTCCAGAGATGTCTTTAGTGCACCCGATGTTCCACGTATCCATGTTAAAGAAGGTGGTTGGATATCCCTCGCTTATTTTTCCAGTTGAGACTATTGGGGTTAAAGAGGAATTGATTTATGAAGAAATTCCAGTCTCCATTCTTGATAGGAAAGTTCATAAGCTGCGAAATAAAGAAGTTGCCTCCATGAAAGTACTATGGCGGAACTGGCAGGTTGAATAGACCACCTGGAAGGCGGAGGAAGAAATGAAAAAGAAATACCCTCATTTGTTTGAATAACCATGTATTTATAAAGTAATGTTCTGTGAAAATGCTATGAGTTTACCTTCCAAGAATTATTATCTGTACAGTTGATGTTAAGGGTGTTTCGTTTTGGTGATATACTACTCATGAGGCCACAGTTGCCGTTGTTTTTATGTTATATTGCATCATTGGTTCATGTATATGTAGTCAGGGTTGGTTTTTGGGATTCTCTCACAGGTGGATAGGCCCAGTTACAGGGGAAATTCTGGCAAAAATTTTGGAAATTTGGGGAGTTAGTCAAAAGTTTGGAACTGTTGGTGTGTGTTATAGCTGTTGAGTCACATTGGTTTCTAATGGTGGATTTTGGCCCTCAACGAATGATCTTAAGGCGGGGATGATGTAAGGCCCCGTAAAATTTTACCTAAAACCCGAGGTGTCGTGGTGCCGAAGTGAACAATGCATTGGGGAGTTGAAGAAAATTTTGGAAATATATGGTGTTTCTGCGGTCCATTCTGCTATCGGAGAACTGATATGTAGACTGCAGATCTTCCACATACTGAAGCAGAAACTTGGGAAATTTTTTGGACAATTACACGGTCCATATGTGGCCACATAATCATTTTGCGGGTCGTACAACCCATCATAGACCAAGCACAAAAAAAATCCCGAAGGAAGTTCGGCGGCGCATTATGCAATCACAGACTGAGGCAGAAGAGCCAGTTCTGGAGTGCCAGTGCACTGTCCATTTTGCGGACTGCGGAAGCGTTATGCAAATCTACATCGAGGCTTCATTTTTTTTTGATTTTTTACCCAACCCTATTTTTATATATTGAAGTAAAGGGACACCTTTGAAGCAAAAATCTGATATATCTAGAGAGAGGGATTACCATAGAGTGAGTGGGGATGTTCCTAAGCTCATTGACCATTAAATCTTGTTCAAAGTTGAAGAATTCACAAGAAAATCCACTAGATCTTCATCCTATTTTACTCCATATCCCTCAATTTTGTGGTATTACTTAAAATAGGTAATAAGTCGAGCAATTCTTAGGCGTGGGAGTTGTTCATTATGCATGCATATACTATCTAGGGTTGTGGGGAGACTGTTGAGCTCAACTGAGTAGATTTTGGGGTAGTGAAATAGAGGAATCCACATTATGGCGGCCTAGTGTTTGATAAAATGCTCAAATGAACTAGAATCATGAACTCCTTTCTAATTTGTGTTTACTGTTGTGTCTCTAAATAGATCAAAGTTTCTAGGATTTTGGAACTGTGTAGTAAATTAAGGAAATCTCAAAGCGAGGTATGTCGGCTAAACTCTTCTCTTAGAATTGAAACCCACAATATCCTTGTAATTCCCGTGTTGCTCATTATTAATTGATTATTCTGAATAAGCCTTGTGTCTAGAGATATATGCGTTCAATTTGTATTCCAAATGTTCTTGTTATGTTGAGTTACTATCTCATAAGGTGATTAAGCATGGGTTATGTGTTAATATGTTATGATTTGAAACGTTATTCTAATGAAAGATATCACATCAGATTTTGTATGAAGTCACATGCGCCTAAGACCTTAAATTGCTCAAATATGTGTTTAAAGTCTTAATTTAAAAGGCCTTGTTGTTAATTATACATGATGACATTTGAAAGTGAAAGAAGAGAGATTGAAATATGATGTGAGGCGAACGTTCCAAGAATGATATTGCGTCATGGCCATTGGTGCCAATGAAATGAATGATATGCAAAAGATTACGAAATAAGTGGTAAATAATTTTCCCCTTTCTCCCGGGGCGCTGCATCTTTAATGGATGCAGGTGGTATTGTCAGTGATAGTAGCACACCCTCTCCTCAACTAACTTGGTGAGCCCCACTTCATTTCGGGGTCCTGTATCTCTTGTCCTTTGTACATGGCTTTTGAGGTATGGTCGGGGCCTTGTTGTCGGCACTGTCGTTGCACTCTTTTATTTCTGTTATAGGCTTCCTAGACATAGTGTGGGTTGTATCTTTTTTGGGAATGTTGAACTATACTTGTTGAAATTGTACATCTGTCTCACTTTAACTACGAATGTATAGTGTACTGTTTTGGGGACTTGTTAATGATGTAACTAATGGAAATAAAATATTGTTATTCGCATGACCTCTTAATGTTAAATTAATGATAATAATGTATCTTCTCTTTATTCATGGGCGAGTTGGGTAGAAGGTGTTGTACATGCTTGGTCGGCTGGGGTATCTCGGTTGAGCATCGGCCGCGCTCCCCATGGTCGGGGCGTGACGACCTTTCTAAGCACTTTAATACATATACATTAATAATTCAAACCCCACAGTTATGTTGAACCAAACACCAACCTTCACAACACTAAGCTCCCCATATCTTTTAGCACAATTACATCAAGAGTCACCACTATCAAAGAATATTTTGCACACAATACAACTATTTTTTTATTTTTCAATTCAAGTGGCTCTTACTTTTTCAAAACAGTGCACCTTCTTCCTTATTTCAATAGTTGACTCAAAATCCAAACAACCACCCCACACTTCAACTTTTACAAAGTTCATAACAAATTCAAGTGCTCACGAGAGGTAAAAGGCTCAAATAGATGGTCAATCCAAAACACATGGGTAAGGCTTGTAATATGGTTTCCAAATAAACAAGATTACATGCTCAAACCAACTGCGAGTGTTGAGTGAAAGCCTATAACCGGCTCAACAAAGAAATACCTATATTACTTCCATGACTGCATACAACTACTATTTCGCTTTACAAACATACGAGGCAAGTTCTAGACATCAAGTTTAATGCACATAAAATAACACAAAACCTCACACACACGTGGAACAAAACTCACTCAGTATTGGACTCATCAAGACACTCTAGTCCAAGCAATTAAGCAAAGTAAAAATCAAACAGCTTAGGGTACTTATACAATAGTCAAAAACTGAGCCTAAGCGTCACAACTACAGTACTCACTATTCTCAAGGTATGATAAAGTCAAGAGATATTGCCTTCAATTTAAATCATAGCACTAGGTTTCATACTCCTAACAAAAATAAAGACTAACTATACCCGATTCAAACAAAACCCTTGGAAATGATTCGCGCCATAAAGAAAAACCAATGGGGAATTATACACTACCTAATAAAATAAAATCCTTTTTTTTTGTTTTGACTTTGATCCGTCAAGAAACCTCGATGATATCCATCTTCGAAAAACAATCAAAAATTATAAAATTTGTATGTTTTTTTCAAATTTTTTTCTATCCCCAACTACTCCAACTAACAAAAAACCTCATATACATACATACAACATACCCCCACCCCATACTCTAAGTTGTGGCATGTCCCCATGACATGCAATTAAAAAGCATAAGGTAAAGGAAACTTCCCTGAATATCTATTGGGGGTCTGAGTCGAAGTCGGGATCCATTCCTCGCCTTTGAACTAATGCGCACATCCATGCAGGCAGATTTTTCTCAGTCTTCTTGGGGTACAACCCACACTTATATTTCTCACTCATAGAAGCCTTCTCTTTTGAGCCATTCACTTTTCACTCAACACTCGCAGTTGGTTTTTCTTTTTGCACTCCCTTGTCTACATTCATATCAAAAGTCACCGTCTACTCACCCACTCAAAGAATGAGTATTTTCTCTTGTATATCCAATATCACTCTACCCGTCGCTAAGAATGGTCTTCCTAAAATGAGGAGGACCTCCTTGTTCTCCTCCATATTCACCACTATAAAGTATTAGGAAATACGAACATATCCACCCGAACTAAGACATCTTCCACTATCCCCTTAGGTATCAGAGTCGTTTAGTCTCCCAGCTGCAAAGATATTGGCACCTACCTTATCTGTCCAATCTCCTTCTCTAGTTTCCTGTAAATAGATTGAGGTATTAAATTAATTGAGACACCATAATGAAATAAAGATTTATCAAAACTTATAGTTCCTAATGAGCAAGGTATAGTAAAACTCCCTGGACCTCCACACTTTTGTGGGAGTTTATTTTGCAATATCGTGTTGCAATGTCTGTGAGCTTCACCATTGAGGTCTCTTCTATATTCCTCTTCTTTGTCTCCATTTCCTTCAATAATTTGGCATAAGCAGGCATTTGTGATAGCACTTTTGTGAATGGCAAGTTTACATTAACTTGTTTCAGCATATTTAGAAATCTCTTAAACTGCTTGTCCATCTTTTATCTATATGTCTTTTGAGGGAAATGTAAAGCAGGCATATGCTTGCTCTCTTCAGATTTATCCCTTCTTGAATTCTCTCCCTTCTTCTTTTTTTCAGTTCCCTTCATGCCTTTCTTCTTCTTATCAACCTCACTTTTTCAGTTGCTCCTTACTTTCTTTTTCAAGTTCCACATCTTTTTGGACTGTGGTGGGATCTTTTAACACTTTCCCGCTTCTCAGAGTTACAACATTCACTATTTCTTTGGGATTTCTTTCAGTATCAGTCGAGAGTGTTCCTGGAATCCTCTCAAATAATTAAGTGGCTAGTTGCCCAAACTGTCTTTCCAGGTTTTGAAAACCAGTGCCCAGTTCTTTGATAGATTCTCCATGTTCCCTTATAGTTGTGCTATGAGTTTCAAGCCTCTCATAAGTTTTTTTAATGACGGCCTTCATTAGATCTTCTATGCCAGAATGAATGGGTTGTTGAAGCTGAAATTGCTGCCTCTATTGATTTTGGTATGCTCTTGTCCCTAGGGTATAGAGTTATTTTGTTGTCATTTATTTGTTGTACCTCCAAATGAACTCCAAAAAAAACTGGGGTGCCTCTGACCCACTGTATTAAACTATAGTTTCCCACAACATTCACTTCCTCAGTTGAGGCTTGACACTCATGAGAAGGGTGTCCTCTTCCACATATATCACAAGCTACGTAAGGCTCACTATGTATCGAGGCTAAGGTCAGCTTCCTTATTTCTTAGGCCATAACATCAAGTTGTATCTGCACAGATGAGTTAGCATCAACCTGATGAACACCAGTTGATCTCCTTCTTTCTACACATTCACAGGTCCACTGATTTGCATCTTCAGATAACTCATCAAGTATTGTGACTATCTCCACTGGAGTCTTTTTCATCAACGGGACTCCGCCTGCATTGCTCAATGTTCTACGCGTAGCCGGTGTCAATCCATCCCAAAAGTCTTGGAGTTACATCCAGAGTTCAATTACACTATGTAGACACTTTTGAACAATCTCCTTAAACCTCTTCAATGCTTCAAAAAAGTTTCAGTATATTTCTGGCAGAAGATATGGATTTCTCTTCTAAACTTGTCCGTTTTGAGAAATATTTATCAAGAAATGTTCTGGTCATCTCCTCCCAAGTTCTAATTGATCTCGTGGGCAAGCTTCGAAGCCACTACTTAGCATCATCTTTGAGTGTGAAGGGGAATGCCCTTAAGTACACTGCATCTTGTGACACACCATTATATTGAAAGGTCTTCATAATCTCCTCGAAGTCCATTAAATGTGTATTTGGATCTTCGATTGGCTTCCCTCTAAAGACACCGCAATTCTGAAGGGTTTGAAGCAACCCTTGATTCAACTCAATTTTTTGCTGCAATTGGAGGTGATCTAACACTTGGTAAACATTGATTGTAGACTGGTCTAGCATAATCTCCAAGTGGTTTCCCAGGCATGGGAGCTATATTTCCGAACTGATCTGCACCCATGGGTTGATTTTGATTAATTCTCCTACCCCTCTCTGCTTCGTAGATAATCTGCGCAACTCTAATAGCGGCTTCCTTAGCATCCCTTGTAGCTTGTTCTCTTCATTGGGCTGCTTCTTTCACAGCTAAATCTACGTTATCCTTACCGTTTGTATCCATAAGTTCTTTGGTTAAGGATTTCCCAACCTTTTCCGATGTCTAGGCGAGATCTCTTTCCTTCCTCGGCTGTTGCAGTTGTTTTTCTATCTCTGGATTGTAAGGTAGCACTTCTTTCGCAGAGGCTCGAGTCATGCACCAATCTCAACCTGTAACCTGTGTATAGTCAAAGAACACCAAACGTAAAAAAAGAAAAACAAAATAAAATAAAAAGAAAAATTCCTAAATTATCACTACAAAATATTTCAACAATGTTGATTGCAAATCCCCGACAATGGCGCCAAACTTCTACGAGCTCGAAATACACACTTAAATTATGCTCGCTAGTCAAAGATAGTATAGTATAATATCGTATCAATAGGGATTGAAGTTAAACAATATTTTTCTATCCAGGAGAATCAACAATCGAGATTTATATGATTAATAACTAAAGTTAACTAAGAATCTAAAGTTATTGACTAATAACTTTCGAAACAAGGAAGAAGAAAATAAGGTTATCAATGAGAGAATATAGGGTTTTGATAGGATAGGTGAAAGATAATTCCTCGGGAACTAACTCTAGGTAATTTAATTCTAATGTTTAGGTGTCACGACCCCAAATCCTAAGTCGGTCCCGATGGCGCCTATCATTGAACTAGGCTAGCCAACAATTTTAGACTACCATAATATTTCATAATTTCCCAAAATTTAGCAGATTTTAAAATAGCAACATGAGATGAACAATTTATACATTGCCCCCAAAACCTGGAGTCAACTTTCATGAGCATCTAAGACTGTAAATACAATGTACAATATAGTGACTTGCTACAACAAAAGTCTGAGGTACAAAAGACAAAAAAAAACTATGATTTGAGGGAAGAAAAGGAGGTGAGCTGGGGACGCAGAGCAGCTACCTCGATCCTCGAACAACTCCAAGATCGTCCGGAAATCAACTAGCCAGATGGTCCGGTACCTGGATCTGCACACAGAGGTGCAGGAAGTAACGTGAGTACGCCAACTCAGTAAGTAATCAAAGTAACTAAAAACTTGAGTGTAGTGACGGGCATTTAGATCATGTAAATCCATATAATGAATAACAGTGGAAATGAATAAATCAAGTCAGGAATCTAATATTCTGAATATTTCATAAAACTCCAGTTTCCATTTAAAAATCTCTTGTAAAAACATTTATCCAACATTTATCACCAGAGGCTCTGTGCAAAGAAGAGTGAAAACAACAGTTTCATAAAATATAAGCCCCTCGGGCACAGTATCACTCACAATAAAGCCTATCGGGCAATCCTCGAAGTCACTCGTGACTCCACTATCAGTACCCCATGCTCTCACTTAAACACTCGTACTCAGCAAGTACCATGAATACACACAACTTCTGCAGTGGGCAACCCGCTCCATATAATAGTCGACTGCGCCCACTGGGGGTGTACAGACTCCGGAGGGGATCCTACAACCCCAAGCGTTATATCTGCTGCGACGTGCAGCTCGATCCAATATGTAAATTGCTATGGTGTGCAGCCCGATCCATATACAATATATATATATATATATATATATATATATATATATATATATATATATATATTGTTNTATATAGATTATGTATGGATCGGGATGCACGCTGCAACAATATATATATATATATATATATATATATATATATTGTTGCAGCGTGCATCCCGATCCATACATAATCTATATATTGCTGCAGCGTGCAGCCCGATCCATATATAATATATAACATATATATTGCTGCGGCATGCAAACCGACCCATAACTATCCTTACATACTCGGCCCTCGGCCTGACTCAGTCATCCTCACAAGCTACTCGGGCAATTCATCTCAACTCACGGGACTCAACCCAAAATACTACTCTGAGTTTCAAAGCAGTGTGATAACAGTGAAAATAACAACAAGTGGTAAACATGACTGAGTTCACAGATTTTCTATCAGGATAGTGTTAGAATAGTGTAAAAGTACCTCTGTGGGTCTACACAAGTCGGCACAAGGCCCCAAACATGGCTCGCAGCCCTTAAACAAGTATAAATTTCTAAAATGCAGGATATCATAAGGTTTCAAATCGAATACGCGGCTTAATAGTCTCTATGGGACAGACCAGGTCACAATCCCTATCGGTGCACGCCCCCATGCTCGTCACATAGCATGTGCGTCACCTTATTTACCAAAACAATATAAAATACCGAGGTTTCATACCCTCAGGTTTAGAGTTACAATCGTTACTTACCTCAAAACAGCCCAAAAGCTACTCCGCGATGCGGTTGCCCCTCAAATTGGCTATCAAATGCTCCGAATCTAACCAAAATCAGATTAACATCATCAATATACGCTAACGGAACAAAATCCAATCAAAAGATATAAATTTTTACACAATTCTCGAAATTCGGCCAAATCTGAGCCCCGGGGCCACGTCTCGGAATTCGATCAAAAATCACAAAACTAAAATCCTCATTCCCTTACGAGTATACCCATACCAAATTTACCAAAATCCAACCTCAATTGCCCACTCAAATCACCAAAAGAATTTTCCAAATTTTCCTCCCATTTTTCCCAACTTTTCTACTTTAATTCTTCAGATTGCATGGTGAAAATCAAGACAAATTCATGAAATTGAACCAAAAATGGTTGAAGAACACTTACCACAAGATCCCCACTGAAAAGCTCGTCCAAAATCTCCTCCCCCCGAGCTCTCTAATGAAAATATTGATTATGGCCAAGAACCCCCGAATTTAGAACTTAAAAATTGTTCTGCCCATGCCTCTTTCTTCACTGCGATCGCAGAAGCTCCCACGCGATCGCAAAGAACAAATCTGCTACCCCATGAAATTACACTACGCGATCGAAGACATTCACATGCGATCGCGATTCAACAGAACATAAACCCACGCGATCGCGAAGAACAACGACTCAGCCCCCCTCACGCGCCCATCAACTCTACGCGATGGAGATCGTGACCTCCACCATGCGATCTCATATAACAAGAATCCTTCCATCCCAATCTAGGCCTACGTGATTGCAAACATCCTCCCGCGATCGCGTAGAAGGAAACTAGAAACTCACACCATCAAAATCTGCCCAGTTTTTAAGACAAGAGTTGATCCGTTAACCACCCGAAACACACCCGAGGCCCTCGAGACCTCTACCAAACATACCAACATATCCAATAATATCATTCAAACTTAGTCGAGCCTTAGAAACACCAAAAACAATGCAAAAACACCAAAATCACATCAAATTCAAGCCTATGAACTTTGAGACTTCTAAATTTTGCCAATGATGCCGAAACCAACCAAAACACACCCGATTAACCTGAAATTTTGCACACATATCTAAAATGACATTACAAACTTTCTCAAACTGTCGGAATTCCATTCCGACCCCGATAGCCTATTTTCCACTACCGACCGAAAATCGCCAAAAACTAATTTTCGCCAATTAAAGTTTAATTCTACATCGGACATCAAAACTTCATTCGGAACACACTCCTACGTACCAAATCACCTATCAAAGCTATCCAAGCCATAAAATTCTCATTCCAAGGTCGTTTACCAATAATTCAACTCCCAGTTGACTTTTTCAACTATAAGGCTACTTTAAGAGACTATGTGTCTCTGTTCTCACCACGACCACTCCGAACCCAAACTGATCGACCCAACACAACATAAATAGGCTAAGAAACATATGATAAAGCAGAAATGGGGGAAACGGGGCTAATCTCACAGAATGACGGGCCGGGTCGATACATTCTCCCCCTCTTAAACAAACGTTCATCCTCGAACGGGTATAGAAATATGCCTGGAGTCTCGAATAAGTGAGGATATCTGCTCCGCATCTCCCACTCGGTCTCCCAGGTGTCATCCTCTACCGGCTGTCCTCTCCACTGAACCTTCACTGAAGCTATATCCTTAGACTTCAGCTTTGTGACATGACGGCCCAAAATAGCCACTGGCTCTACCTTATATGACATATCACCCTCGAGTTGAACCGTGATAAAGTCCAAAACATGAGACGGGTCACCAACATACTTCCAGAGCATCGAAACATGGAACACCAGATGAATACTCGATAAGCTGGGAGGCATGGCAAGTCTATAAGCCACCTCCCTAACCCTCTGAATCACCTCAAAAGGCCCAATAATCCGTGGATTCAGCTTTCCCCTCTTCCTGAACCTCATAACACCCTTCATGGGTGACACCTTCAGCAGCACTTTCTCCTTAACCATGAAAGACACATCTCGGACCTTCCGGTCTGCATAACTCTTCTGCCTAGACTGCGTTGTGCGAATTCGCTCCTGAATCAACTTCACCTAACTCAACGCATCTTGAACAAAGTCTGTGCCCAATAGCCTAGCCTCGCCCAGCTCAAACCAACCAACCGGAGATATGCACCTCCTACCATATAAAACCTCATACGGAGTCATCTGGATACTCAACTGATAGCTATTATTATATGCAAACTCCGCGAGTGGAAGAAACTGGTCCCCTGAACCCCCAAAATCAATGACACAGGCCCGCAATATATCCTCCAAAATCTGAATAGTACGCTCCGACTGCCCGTTGGTCTGAGGATGAAATGTTGTGCTCAACTCAATATGAGTACCTAACTCCCTCTGCACGGCCCTCCAAAACTGAGATGTGAACTGAGCACCTTTGTCATAAATGATAAAAACCGGAACCCCATGCAATCGAGATAATCTCCCTGATATAGATCTCAGCTAACCGCTTCGAAGAATAAGGAGTACCAACAGGAATGAAGTGCACGGACTTGGTCAGCCTATACATAATAACCCATATAGAATCCAACCTCCTCGAAGCCCGTGAGAGCCAACTACGAAGTCCATGGTGATTCCCTCGCACTTCCACTACAAAATATCTAATCTCTGAAGCAATCCAACTGGTCTCTGGTGCTCATACTTGACCTGCTGACAGTTGAGACACCGAGCTAAAAACTCAACAATATCTCTCTTCATTCGCCTTCACCAATAATGATGTCTTAGATCCTGATACATCTTTGTGGCACCCGGATGGATGGAATACCGCGAACTATGGGCCTCAGCTAAAATCAAATCTCGAATCCCATCCACATTGGGCACGCAAATTCGGCCCTGCATCCTCATGACCTCATCATCACCAATAACCACATCCCTGGCATCACCGCGACAGACCCTATCCTGAAGAACAAGCAAGTGTGGATCATCATACTGGCGTGTTCTAATCTGATCATAAAGATAAGACCTGGAGGCTACACAAGCCAATACCCGTGGAGACTTTGATAGTTCCAATCTCACCAACTGACCCGCTAAATCCTGAACATCAAGTGCTAAAGGTCGCTCTGCTACTAGAAGGTAGGCTAAACTCCCAAAACTCTCCTCTCTGCGAATCAGAGCATCGGCCACTACATTGGCCTTCCTCGGATGATATAAATTAGTGAGGTCATAATCCTTGAGAAGCTCCAACCACCTCCTCTGACGCAAATTCAGATCCTTCTGCTTAAGCAGATGCTGCAAACTATGGTGATCAGTGAAAATATCACAATGCAGTCCATATAAATAACGACGCCAAATCTTCAAGGCGTGGACAATAGCTACTAGATCAAGATCGTGCACTGGATAATTCTTCTCGTGCACCTTCAACTGTCTGGATGCGTAGGCAATCACCCTACTGTCCTGCATCAAAACCGTTGCAAGGAAAACTCTCGAGGCATCACAGTAAACTGTATAGGAACTTGAACCCATAGGTAAAACCAACATCGAGTTCTAGTCAAAGCTGACTTGAGCTTCTGAAATCTCTCCTCACACTCCTCAATCCACCTGAACTGAGCACCCTTCTGGATCAGTCTGGTCATAGGTGCTGCAATAGATGAAAATCCATCTACGAAACGGCGATAGTACCCTGCCAAACAAAGGAAACTGCAAATCTTGGTAGTTGATGTCGGTCTGGGCTAGCTCTGCACCGCCTTTACCTTCTTTGTATCAACCTGAATACCTTCACTAGACACTACGTGCCCCAAGAATGCTACTGAATCGAGCCAGAACTCACACTTCAAAAAATTTTCATAAAATTTCTTCTCTCTCAAGGTCTAAAGCACAACTCTCAAATGTTGCTCATGATCGTCCCGAGATCGGGAATACACCAAGATATCGTCAATAAACACGATGACGAAAGAATCTAGATAAGGCTGGAATACATTGTGCATCAAGTTCATAAAGACTGTTGGGGCATTGGTCAGCCCGAACGACATAACCAGAAACTCATAATGACCATACCTAGTCCTGAAAGCAGTCTTCGGAATGTCTGGCCCCCGAATCTTCAATTGATGATAGCTGGAACGCAAGTCAATCTTGGAAAATACCCTAGCACCCTGCAACTGATCAAATAAGTCATCTATACGAGGCAAGGGATACGGGTTCTTCACTGTAACCCTGTTTAGCTGCTGATAATCAATACACATGCGCATTGAACCATCCTTCTTCTTTACAAAAAGCACTGGTGCACCCCAAGGTGACACACTAAGCCGAATGAAACCCTTATCTAGGAGTTCCTGAAGCTGGTCCTTTAATTCATTTAACTTCGTTGGTGCTATTCGATAAGGTGGAATAGAAATAGGCTGAGTGCCTGGCACCAGGTCAATACCAAAGTCAATGACCCTGTTAGGTGGCGTGCCTGGTAGATCTTCAGGTAACATGTCCGGCAAGTCACGGATGACAAGAACCGAATCAATAGCGTTATCACCACTGACGTACCTCACAAAATCCAGATATGATAAACACCCCTTCTTAACCATACGTTGAGCCTTCAGGTAGGAAATCACCCTGTTAGGCACATAATCAGAAGAACCTCTGCACTCAACCCTCGGACATCCTGGCATAGCTAAGGTCACGGTCTTAGCATGATAATCAAGAACATCATGACACAGAGATAACCAGTCTATGCCCAATATCACATCAAAATCGACCATGCTGAGTAACAGTAGGTCCACTCGGGTCTCCAGACCCCCAATAGATATCACACACAACCGATATACACGGTCCACAACAACAGTATCACCCACCGGAGTCGACACATGAACAGATGTAACTAAAGACTCATGGGGCATATCCAGAAAATGGGCAAAATATGACGAAACATAGGAATATGTAGAACCAGGGTCAAATAAAGCCAAAGCATCTTGGCGACAAACTGAGACAATACATGTGATACTACATCGGAGGCCATAGCATCTGGCCTGGCTGGAAATGCATACACACGGGCCTGACCTCAACCTGCTCGACCTCCCCTCTAGGGCGACCTCTAGCTGACTGACTACCACCCCTAGCTTCCTGGGTGGGTGGTGAAATAACTGTATCTGAAGTCGAACGCTGGCTCCTCAACTGATATGAGCCTCCAAAAAGATGAGGACATTGCCTCCTCATATGCCCGAACTATCCACACTCATAAAAACTCCCTAGAGCTGGAGACGGAGACTGAAAAGAACCCTGGCCTCAGAATGACCATTAGGAGAACCATGCATACAGGAACCCTGAACTGATGGTGGTCGAGCTGCACTCTGGGCTGGAAGGGCACCAAATGAAGAACGGACCAGCTGAGAACAGTGGGGACCATGCCCCGAAGATGCACCACCTATAGGTTGGCGGCCTGACCGAGGAAACCTGAACGAACGGCCTCTACCATGTTGAATCTACCCCCTAGAAGGAGCACCACTAGAACCACCTGATCCACGAGGCCTTTTGGCCTCCCTCTCTACCCTATCCTAGCGACGAACCGGCTCAATATCTCGAGCAATATTAACAACCTGCTCGAAGGTAGCACCTGAAAATCTCTCTCGAATCATGAAAAGGTGGAGCTGATAAGTGAGGGAATCCACGAACCTCCTAACTAGGGACCAACTCGGTGGCATGATGATCCAACTCTGAAAACCGCATCTCATACTGCATCACTGATAGCTCCCCCTGACGCAGCTGCTCAAAATGCATGTGTTGCTCCTACCTATGAGACCGGGGTACATACTTCTCCAAGAAGATAGTGGAGAACTGCTTCCAAGTGAGGGGTACTGAACCAACAGGCCTACACCTCTCAAAAGACTCCCACCAAGTGAAAGCAGCACCAGAAAACTGAAAAGTAGAAAATGAGACCCCACTAGTCTCCAGAATCCCAGCAGTACGAAGCATCTGCTGACACTTATCCAGAAAACCCTGGGCATCCTCTCCCTCAACAACACTGAATGTCGGGGGCTGAAGTCTACTAAACCTCTCCAGCCTACGCTGCTCATCATCTGGCATAGCTGGGACCACGAAGTCCTAAACTGGAGCAACCGGGTGAGCTAGAACCACCCCCGGAGTCTGATGGCCTTGAGTAACCTACTCAGGTGTCCGGGTAACTGGAGTCTGACTGCCTCCCCCAGCCTGAGAAGTAGTGGCAACTGCCTAAGAAAGAGTGGTACACACAGTCAAGATCTTAGCCAAGGTCTCCTGAAGACCCGGAATAATAATAGGCACTGCGATGCCTGAGCCTGTCCTACTGGAGCATCTGCAGTGGGAACATGATCCTGAATAGTAGGGGGATCAACTGATACTGTCCTGGCTGCCGCACGGGCTGGCCCCTACCTCTACCACGGCCTCGACCCCTCGCTGGTCTAGCTGGTGGCTGATCGCCCCGATCGGTAGCGCGAGTCCTCACCATCTGTGAGAGAATGAAACAACAGAAGTTTAGATTTTCAGAATCAATAAAGTGGCATGACAGAATTCAAGAAAATGAGATTGTTCCTAAGGGTTCTGCAGCCTCTCAAAGATAAGTACAGACGTCTCCGTACCGATCCGCAAGACTCTACTAAACCTGCTCATGACCGTCGAGTCCTATGTAACCTAGGCTCTGATACCAACTTGTCATGACCCCAAATCCTAATCCGGCCGCGATGGCACCTATCATGGAACTAGGCTAGCCAACCATTTCATACTATCATAATATTTCATAATTTCCAAAAATTTAGCAGATTTTAAAACAGCAACATGAGATGAACAATTTATACATTTCCCCCAAAACCTGGAGTCAACTATCATAAGCATCTAAGACTATAAATACAATGTACAATATAGTGATTTTCTACAACAAAAGTCTGAGGTACAAAAGACCAAAAAAAACTATGATCTGAGGGAAGGAAAGAAGGTGAGCTGGGGACATAGAGATAATACCTCGATCCTCGAACAACTCCAAGCTCGTCCGGAAATCAACTAGTGAGATGGTCCGGTACCTGGATCTGCACATAGTGGTGCAGGGATTAACGTGAGTGCGCCAACTTAGTAAGTAATCAAAGTAACTAAAAACTTGAGTGTAGTGACGAGCATTTAAATGATGTAAATCCATATAATGAATAATAGTGGAAATGAACAAATCAAGTCAGGAATCTACAATTCCGAATATTTCATAAAACTCCAGTTTCCATTTAAAAATCTCGTGTAAAAAATTTTTATCCAACATTTATCATCAGAGGCTCAGGATAAAGAAGAGTGAAAATAGCATTTTCATAAAATATAAGCCCCTCGGGCATAGTATCACTCACAATAAAGCCTCTCGGGAAATCCTCTCAGTCACTCGTGACTCCACTATCAGTATCTCATGCTCTCACTTAAACACTCATACTCAGCAAGTACCATGAATACACATAACTGCTGCGGCGAGCAGCCCGCTCCACTACATATACATATATATATATATATATATATATATATATATATATATATATATATATATATATATATATATATATATATATATATATACACAGTCACACACACACTGCTGTGGCGTGCAGCCCGATCCTTATAACATACGCTGCGGCGGGCAGCCCGATCCATATAATAGTTGACTGCGCCCATTAGGGGTGTACAGACTCTGGAGGGGCTCCTACAGCCCAAGTGTTATATCTGCTGCGGCGTGCAGCCCGATCCAATATGTACATTGCTTCGGCGTGCATCCCGATCCATATACAATACATATATATTACTGCGGCGTGCAGCCCGACCCATTATAATCTATATATTGTTGCGGCATGCAGCCCGATCCATATGTAATATATATAACATATATATTGTTGCGGTGTGCAGCCCGACCCATAACTATCCTCACATACTCGGCTCTCGGCCTGGACATATATATTGTTTTGGCGCACATCCCGATCCTTAACTATCCTCACATACTCGGCTCTCGGCCTGACTCAGTCATCCTCACAAGTCACTCAGGCAATTCATCTCAACTCACGGGACTCAGCCCAAAATACTTCTCAGAGTTTCAAAGCAGTGTGATAACATTGAAAATAACAACAAGTGGTAAACATGAGTGAGTTCACAGATGTTCTATCAAGATAGTGGTAGAATAGTGTAAAAGTACCTCTGAGGGTTTAAACAGGTCGGCACAAAGCCCCAATCATGGAAAATAACCCCGAGGGTCTAAACAGGTCGGCAGAAGGCCCCAAACATGGCTCACAGCCCATAAACAAGTATAAATTTCTAAAATACATGATATCATAAGGTTTCAAATCGAATACGCGGCTTAATAGTCGTTAAGGGATGGACCAGGTCACAATCTCTATCGGTGCACGCCCCCACACTCGTCACCTAGCATGTGCGTCACCTCATTTACCAAAACAATATCAAATACCGGGGTGTCATACCCTCAGGTTTAGAGTTACAATCATTACTTATCTCAAAACAGCCCAAAAGCTACTCTGCGATGCGGTTACCCCTCGAACTGGCTCCCAAATGCTCCGAATCTAACCAAAATTAGATTAACATCATCAATATACGCTAACGAAACAAAATCCAATCAAAAATATTAACACAATTCTTGAAATTCGGCAAAACCCGAGCCCCGGGCACACGTCTCAGAATTCAATAAAAACCACAAAACTAGAATCCTCATTCCCTTACGAGTCTACCCATACCAAATTTACCAAAATCCGACCTCAATTGCCCACTCAAATCAACAAAAGAATTTTCCAATTTTTCCTCCAATTTTCCCCAACTTTTGTACTTTAATTCCTCAAATTGCATGGTGAAAATGAAGACAAATTCATGAAATTGAACCAAAAATGATTGAAGAACAATTACCACAAGAACCCCACTGAAAATCTCATCCAAAATCTCCTTCCCCCGAGCTCTCTAATGAAAATATTGAGTTATGGCCAAGAACCCTCGAATTTAGAACTAAAAAATGCTCTGCCCAGGCCTCTTTCGTCACTATGATCACGGAAGCTCCCACGTGATCGCGAAGAGCAAATATTCTGCCCCATAAAATTACACTACGTGATCGCAGACATTCACACACGATCGCGATTCAACAGGACATAAACCCACGCGATCGCGAACCATTCCACGCGATTGCGAAGAACAACGACTCAGCCCCCCTCATGCGCCCATCAACTTTATGTGATCGCGACCTCCACCATGTGATCGCATATAACATGAATCCTTCCATCCCCAGCTAGGCCTACGCGATCGCAAACATTCTCCCGCGATCGCGTAGAAGGAAACCAGAAACTCACACCAGCAAAATCTGCCCAGTTTTTAAGCCAAGAGTTGGTCCGTTAACCACCCGAAACGCACCCGAGGCCCTCGAGACCTCAACCAAACATACCAACATATCCCATAACATAATTAAAACTTATTTGAGCCTTCGAAACACCAAAAACAACGCAAAAACACCAAAATCACATCAAATTCAAGCCTATGAACTTTGAAACTTCTAAATTTCGCCAATGATGCCGAAACCAACCAAAACACATCCGATTGACTTGAAATTTTGCACACATATCTAAAATGACATTACGAACTTGCTCAAACTATCGGAATTCCATTCTGACCCCGATAGCCTATTTTCCACTGCCGACCGGAAATCGCCTAAAACTAACTTTCGCCAACTCAAGCCTAATTCTACACCGGACATAAAAAATTCATTCCAAACACACTCCTAAGTCCCAAATCGCCTAACGAAGCTATATGAGCCATAAAATACGCATTCTAAGGTCGTTTACCAATAAGTCAACTCCCAGTTGACTTTTTCAACTATAAGACTACTTTAAGAGACTAAGTGTCTCTGTTCTCACCACGACCACTCCGAACCCAAACCAATCGAACCAACACAACATAAATAGGCTAAGAAACATATGATAAAGCATAAACGAGGGAAACGGGGCTAATATCACGGAACGATCGGACGAGTCGCTACATTAAGTGAATCTCTCAAATTCAGTCAATTATTAGTTCAAATGTTCAGCCAAATATCCTATCTATATTAAGTCTTAAACTTACAAGATGAACCAATTTAAGCACGTGAAGAGATGCAAGAATGTGTAGTGGATTCGTCTTTAGGAGAACCTCTCTCGATTATACTCCCAACTAGGTTTAATCAATGATTCAACTAGCCTCTTTCGACTACTAAGACAAACTAATGAAGTCAACGAACAATATAATGCAAAGATATCATAAGTTATGCCTCTATCAATTGGATGAACAAGTGAATATAGATGCAACAATTCAAACAGCCAAAAATGCTTCAGTACATAAAAACTAGAGTTATTATCCACAAACAATCATCAATACACCAAATCTATCAAACCCTAAAGAGAACTACTCCACTATATGGAGCGATTCATCACAAATATGTTTAAAGTAAAGGAAACCATAAAACGATCTAAACTCGAGTATTGAGTGAGGATTGAATGATGAATTCCTTGTGCTTTTGCTTCTCAAACTCCTCCTTCGCCTCTTTAAGTCTCCAATATGTCAATAAGTACAGAAAATAACATTTTTCCATGTATTTATACCAAGTAGGGTCAAGCCCAGACGAAATCACCTTCTCCTAGCCAAAATATGAAAATTATTGTGTAAAAATTGCACAGGTGCGCCGCATGGAGCGATGCGCCATTCGGGGCATTAGTGGGGAAATCCAGAGAGTTGTTTCTGACATGCAACAGGGAATTATAAACGCACGACACCCCATGCACGGCCATGCGTCGTGGCAATGGGGTTTTCTCAGAGTACGGGATTTTCCTCGCTTTTTGATATCCAGATGTGATGTCCGACCCCCAAACGCGATCCCAGCCAAATCTATTGGGTTTTTACTCAGACTTCAAAGCTCCAAATAGCTCGGATTCATTATGTAACATATATATAGCTCGAATTCATTATGTAACATATATATAGCTCGAAATCACTCCTACAAGGCATAAAAAACCAAATGAATACAAAATATTATCAGTTAAAGCTCAAACATGTATAAAGTGTAGTAATTTATAGTGCAATAAGCGACTAAAATGCTAGATTATAGCCTACTAGATTATAGCCTACCATCAGCTGCCAAACCATTAGGAAACATCACATTCTTGTATTCTTGTTGAGCGGATTTGTTCATTGTGAAATCTGAAACTTTTATTCTTCTATAAAACAAGGAGACACGGAACTACTCCGTGAGTTTCTAGACAGGTTTCAACGAGAAAGAATGTAGTTACCTAGGGTGCCTGATAATTGGGCAGCCATGGCATTTGCAAGAAACTTAAATGATAAAAGCTCAGAAGCCGCGAGACGACTTAAGGAGAGTCTAAGAGAATTCCCCGCTACAACATGGAACGATGTATATAACAGGTACAGTACTAAACTCAGAATAGAAGAAGACATCATTGCTTGTTCGAGAGATGAAGACCATTCCAGATCCAGACATTCTAAATCAGATAGAAGATCAGGTAAAAACAGGTATGATCCTTACTTAGGACCCTCAGGACGCGATATCCGCCCCAGGTTCGAAAATACTAGGTCGGACTATAGACCACAAGGAAGAGACATAGTCTCATCCTCGTCTAGATCCAGAAAAGATCGAAATGAACGACCTAGAGGTAGTACTCAAATTGGGGATCATACCTTTAACGTAAGTCCTATTGAACTTGTCTCAATATTGAGGAACATGGGAGACAAGGTTAAGTGGCCTAAAGAGATGTGGTCAAATCCAAGTAGAAAAAACCCAGATCACTGGTGTGAATTTCACAACGATCATGGGCACAAAACTGCGGATTGTAGATTTTTACAAGGTGAAGTACAAAATTTGTTACAATAGGGCTATTTAACAGAATTGTTTAGTGATAAAGGTAAACATGCATATATGAGGAACAGGAAGAAGCCCCCAAAGCCTTCTTCTCCAAAACGAACCGTTAACGTGATACACGGGGGTGAAGAAGTAAACGGAGTGATATGCAAAACAACCACAAAGTTCACAATTACACATGGGAAACGGGCTCGTGAAAATATGGAAGAAAATGATATAACCTTCGATGATGCAGATATCACCAGATTAATGCTTCCGCACAATGATGCTCTGGTAATATCTTTACTTATTCATGTCACTAACGTAAAAAGAGTGTTCATTGATCCAGGCAGTTCAGTCAATATCATTTTGCTAAGAGTCGTGGAAAAACTGCTACTGGGGAATCAAGTAATCCCAAAAGCACGAGCCATATCAGGGTTTGATAACTCTACGGTTATAACAAAAGGGGAAATTGAACTTAGCACTTATGCTGAGGGGGTGATCAAAAGTGCCAGGTTCCAAGTCATCGATACTGACATGGCTTATAACGTGATCATTGGAAGGCCATGGATCCACGACATGAAAGCGATACCCTCCACGTTGCATCAGGTCATTAAATTACCCTCTGAATGGGGGATTCAACAAATCAAAGGAGATCAGCAAACCGCAAGAAATATAAACTATGTGGTACACCACAGCAAGAAAATAGAGGTGGAAGAATTACGAGACAAGGGAATCTCCCAAGAAGGTAACACGGCCAAAAAAAGCATGGAAAAATTACTACCCAAATAGGTACGGAAGGTATTATTGCAGAAACAGGTACGAAAGAAAATACTTACGAGAAGGAAAATCAAGTTACAACGGAAGGTATACTATACCACACAGATACAGATTCCAGACCGGACGTCATTCGTGAATCGGAGGAGGATGAGCACATCAAAACAACTATGGAGGAGCTCGTAGCAGTTCCGTTATCTGAACAAAAGCATGAGCAGAAAGTGTATATAGGCATGAGGCTAGGCCCCGCTCGAAGAGGTAAGTTAATTGATTATTTAAAGGATAACGCAGACTGCTTTGCGTGGTCCCACTCAGATATGACAGGCATCCCACCAGAAGTGATGACTCATAAACTAAATGAAGATCTATCCTTCGTACCTATTAAGCAGAAGTAAAGAAAGCAAGGACCATTCAAGAACCAAGTAATCGATGAAGAGGTACAGAAACTCTTGAAGATTGGTTCGATACGAGAGGTTACGCACCCTAACTGGCTAGCAAACATCGTGGTAGTACCTAAAAAGAATGGCAAGTGGAAAGTATGCGTAGATTATACTGACTTGAATAAAGCATGCCCCAAAGATTCATTCTCGTTGCCACATATAGATCAAATGATTGATGCCACATCAGGTCATGATTTATTGAGCTTCTTAGATGCATATTCTGGTTATAATTAGATTAAAATAAATCTCTCAGATGAGTAAAATACTTCCTTCATTACAAACAGGGGGACTTACTGTTATAAAGTTATGCCTTTTGGCTTAAAAAACGCTGGAGCCACCTATCAAAGGTTAGTAACTAAAATGTTCCAAGAACATCTTGGAAAGATGATGGAAGTCTATATTGATGATATGTTGGTAAAATCAACACAATTACAAGACCATTTCCATCATCTCTCTACTGCTTTTGATATTCTATGCAGGTTTAATATGAAGTTAAATCCAGAGAAATGCGCTTTTGGAGTGCAATCAGGTAAATTTCTGGATTTCCTTGTGTCAAACAGAGGAATAGAGGTAAATCCCGCTCAAATTAAAGCTATAAAGGAGATACCTGATATTTTAACAAATAAAAAGGAAGTTCAAAGACTGACAGGGAGAATAGCAGCTTTGGGGAGGTTTATTTCTAAATCTTCCGAAAAAGTTTTAAATTCTTCTCAGTTCCCAAAAAGCAGAATCAGTTTGAATGGACTGAAGAATGTCAGCAAACCCTCAAGAATCTGAAGATTTATCTATCGAAACCACCACTACTTTCAGAACCAAAAGAAGGGGAAAGATTGAACATCTACCTGGCTGTCTCATAAATTGTTGTAAGTGAAATATTGGTAAGAGAAGAAAAAGATAAACAATCACATGTCTATTATGTAAGTAAAACTTTGCTAGATGCTGAGACTAGATATCCACATCTGGAAAAGTTAGCCTTAGCTTTAATAATGGCATCTAGAAAATTACGACCCTATTTTCAATGCCACCCAATCACCGTTTTGACCTCATATCCTTTAAGAAATATTATGCATAAACAAGAATTGTCAGGAAGATTAGCCAAGTGGGCCATAGAATTAAGTGAGCAGGAAATAATCTATCAGCCTAGGACTGCAATTAAGTATCAAATACTAGCTGATTTTGTTTCTGACTTTAGTAATAGCATTGTATTTGAAGTAGAAAAAGAGTTACAACTCTTTAGCGCTGTTAATCCGGGCCTATGGACCTTGTTCACCGATGGTTCTTCAAATATAAAAGGCGCCGGCTTAGGTATAGTCTTGTTATCACCCGCGGGTGAAAAGACACGGCAAGCTATCAAGTGTTATCCTATAACTAACAATGAAGAAGAGTACGGAGCTATTATTGCAGGGCTTGAACTCGCACGGGAGCTCTCAATCGAGCAAATTGTGATCAACAGCAACTCCCAACTGGTAGTAAATCAGATATAGGGGACTTACATCGCTCGAGAGACTAGAATGCAATAGTATCTAGAAAAAGGACGAGAGCTCGTGAGACAATTCAAAACGTGGAAGGTAATGCAAATACCTAGAGAGGAAAATGCAGAAGCAGATGCACTAGCTAACCTCGCAGCAGTCACGGAAGTAACGAACAAAGACAATACAATTGTCGTTCAACTATTTAATTCAATAATAGACCAGGACAGGAATGAGGTAACTTTCAACAACCTAACCTGGGACTGGAGAAACGAAATTCTAAATTTTTTGCAGAATGGCACCGTACCTGAAGACAGGAAAGCAGCTCAAGCACTTCGCCGCAAAGCTGCACGGCACTGCCTTATTCGTAACTCACTTTATCGCAAGATATTCGGAGGACCCATAGCTAAATGCCTCGGACCTAACCAAACGGAATTTGTGATGAAATAAGTCCAGGAAGGACACTGTGGAGATCACTCAGGCGAGATCCTTAGTGAAAACACTAATCTGAGCTGGATACTATTGGCCTAAGATGGAAGAAGAAGTCGAGAACTCAGTATCTAAATGTGACAGATGCCAAAGGTTTGACAATAACATGCATCGACCAACAGAATTATTACATCCAATAATATCCCCATGGACTTTCATGAAATGGGGTATGGACATAGTGGGCCCTCTTCCCACAGCTAAAGGACAGGTATGATTTTTACTCGTGCTAACCGACTATTTTACAAAATGGGTAGAGGAAGAAGCGTTCAAACAAGTGCGAGAAAAGAAAGTTAAAAGCTTCTTATGGAGAAACACAATATGCCGCTTTGGAATAACAAAGGAAATCGTGTGTAATAATGGCCCACAATTCATAGGCTCGCAAATCACAGAATTCCTCGAAAGTTGGCAAATCAAACGGATCACTTCAACACCATACCACCCCGTGGCTAATGGTCAAGCTAAGTCAAAGAATAAGGTCATCATCAACAATCTAAACAAGCGGCTGGATAAAGCCAAAGGAAACTGGCCGGATGAGTTACCAGCGGTACTATGGGGATACATAACAACTTCAAAGATAGCCACGGGAGAGACTCTATTCGTACTTGTTTATGGCTCAGAAGCCTTAATACCTGTGGATATTGGAGAACCAAGCAAAGTTTCTCAACAACCATGGAGGGTGAAAATGATAACGAATTAAGGACCAACCTGGACCTGCTCAAACCACGGAGAGAAGCAGCATTGATACGGATGGCAGCTCAAAAACAAATCATAGAGCATTATTACAATCGTAAAGATCATCTAAGGTACTTTAAGATTGGGGACTTCGTCCTCAAAAATGTTTTTCAATCAACGAAAGAAGCAGGTGCAGGAAAGCTAAATCCAAACTGGGAAGGACCTTACAAAATCTGAAGCATAGCTGGGAAAGGCGCCTATGAGTTGGAAGCTATGGACGGCAGAGTTCTACCAACAAGCTGGAACGCCATCCATTTCAAGAAGTATTACTTCTAAAAGAAAAGAATACTCCCCGTCAGGTATCACACGTTCGATTTTACTTTGAACATTTAAAAATTTTACTAACTTTTTTAGATAATAGGCACAAAGCTAACCCATCACCAGATGATGATATTAGACCTGCAAAGACGCGAGGAAATAACACAATTCCCGATCTAGGGTTACACTTTCTGATGGACGTTTTAAAAGGGTTAAGCAGTCGCCATCTAAAAAACTATATACCTTCGAGTCCGGAATGTTTTTCCTTTTCAGGAAAAGAACCACAAAGAAGGAATAATCAAGTGCTCGAGATTTCAGTCTTCAAAGCTCAAACACTTGGGGGACTATATAGTATGGAAGGCTAAGACGAAAAAGAAGACTATCAGAAAGTCAAAAGCTCGAGCCTGAAGACCCATCTACCCAACAAGACAAGTGACATGAGGAGAATCGAAAGAAATCAAAAGATCCATCCAAATACAAGGCTTAATGCAAAAGGCAAAAACCTTCGAACATATTCAGGGTGAAAGGTAAAAACTTAGTCACGAGAAAGCAATGTACATCTTTATACTTATTCAAAGTTGTTGTAATAAAAACAGTTAGGGGTAAAAGATCATCATCAATTTTTCATTCAAAAAAAAAAGTTCTCAAATAAAACAGTTATGGATGAAAAGATCTAAATCCTTGTATTTGTTCAAGTAACTGTTATCAAATAAAAACAGTTACGAATAAGACAACATTTCCCTCACACTTATTAGAAAATTGTTTCTAAAACAGTTGCAGGAGTAAAAACCCTAATCTTTACAAAACTGTTACTAATAAAAAATAGTTCTTTCCTTGTATTAATATCGAAAAACTGTTACCTATGAAAAACAGTTACGAAATAAAAGAGTATATCAAATCTGTTAAACAAAAACAGTTGCAAGCATGAGTTTTAGACGATAATCAAACACATGTAAAATTCCATGGAAGTTCAAACAAGAAAAACATTCCTTGGAAACATTCTTAAACATATGTAAAATTTCTATCACTCTATTGCATTATCATGAAGTTGAGACGTCTTCTTCATGCCAATTA
>ML338782.1:0-18370 GCA_005239505.1 Nicotiana paniculata
TTTGATCTTATCAAAAGCTTCTTGGAACTCATCTGTCCACTTGATAGCAGCGTTCTTTTTCAAAAACTTGAAAATGGGCTCACATGTGGTTGTAAGATGCACAATGAACCTGCTGATGTAGTTCAACCTTCGGGGGAGGAAACTCTCGAATGGTCTTTATTTTGGAGGGATCTAACTCAATGCCTCTTCGGCTTACTATAAAACCCAAAAGTTTCCCATAAAGAACTCCAAATGTACATTTGGCTTGATTGAGTTTGAGATTATACCTTCATAGCCTTTCAAAAAACTTTTTCAAGTCTTACACATGATCAGCTTGTGTTCTGGACTTAATGATCACATCATCAACATACACTTCAATCTCTTTGTGCATCATATCATGGAATATGGTTGTCATGGCCCTCATATAAGTTACCCCTTCATTCTTCAAACCAAATGGTATGACCCTATAACAATAATTTCCCCATGGAGTGGTGAAGACGATCTTTTCTGCATCTTCTTCATCCATCAGAATTTAGTGATACCTGGCATAACAATCCACAAAAGATTGGATCTCATGTTTAGCACAATTGTCAACAAGGATATGAATGTTGGGTAAGGGAAAGTTTTCCTTTGGACTTGCTTTGTTTAAATCCCTATCGTCAACAAAACTCTGATTTTCCTATCCTTCTTTGGCACTGGAACAACATTTTCTATCCATGCAGTGTATCGTACGACCCTGATCACATTTGCACTTAGTTGCTTCGTGATTTCTTCTTTAATCTCACCACTCATGTATGTCTTAAACTTCCTTTATTTTTGTTGGATTGGTGGAAAATTAGGATATGTGGGAAGCTTATGAACCATTAAATCGGCACTTAAACCCAGCATGTCATCATACGACCAAGAAAACATTTGTACTCGAACAAAACTTGAATTATGGCATCTCTCTTCTTTTGTTCAGTATGAATGCTTATTTTTGTTTCTTTGGTTTCTTCAAGACTTCCCAAGTTAATTTCCTCAGTTTCATTTAAGTTAGGGTTAGGCTTATTCTCAAATTGATCAAATTCCCTTTTGATTTTCTTAAAAGCCTCATCTTCATCATACTCAACTTCTTGATTCATTATTTTGATATTAGATAACTTTTTAAGATCTAGGCATGAATTGTCACGTTTTTAAAGCCATCATTAACTGTAATGACCTGACCGGTCATTTTGGGATCTAGCGCATCGTTCACCGGTTTGAGGCTGTGAGCAGCTTCGTTTCAGGTATTATAGCTTGTAGGTGTGGTCGAAATTGAATTTCGGGACGTCTCATTTCAGAAGCCTTAAGTTAGAGAAATCAACTAAGATTGGAATTTTGGTAAACGATCTCCGAATCAGGATATGAGGGTTCCTGAAGGTTCATATGATGATTTCGGACTTGGGCGTATGTCCGGATCGGGTTTTGGATAACCCGGGAGCATTTCGAGGCATATTGTGGAAGTTAGCATTTTAGAAGAATTTCATAAATTTGGGCTTGAAGTGCATTTCAGTGTTTTTGATGTTCGTTTGGGATTCCGACTCTGGGAATAGCTTCCTATGGTGATTCTGGAGTTGGGAGCGCGATCGGAAGTGCATTTTGATGTCCGTAGGTCATTTTGAAGTCATTTGGCTAAAGATAGAAATTTGAAGGTTTTTGAGAAATCCGACCGGACGTGGAAGTTTTGATATCGAGGTCGGAATGCGATTCCGAAAGTTGGAGCAGGTCCATAATGTCGAATATGACTTGTGCGTAAACTTTGAGTTCAATCGGACGTGATTTGATAGGTTTCGGCATCGGATGTAGAAGTTGGAAATTTCTAAGTTCATAAAGTTGGGATTTGGGTGCGATTCGTGGTTTCGATGTTGTTTGATGTGATTTGAGGCCTCGAGCAAGTCCGCATTATGTTTTGGAACAGGTTGGTATAATTGGACGGGGTCTCGGGGGCCTCGGGTGGTTAACAGATCAATATTTGAAGTTGAAGAAGGCTGGAATTGCTGTCATCAGGTGTGATCCGCACCTGCGAGGATTTGGCGCCGCAGGTGCGAGAGTAGGCAGGCTTGGCTGAGATCGTAGGTGCGAGAGTAGGCAGGCTTGGCTGGGATCGCAGGTGCGGTGGAATTGTCGCACCTGCGAAGCCGCAGGTGCGGACAATGGGGCGCAGGTGAGATTTTGGGCTGGAGTTGAGGAAGCCGCAGGTGCGGGAATCGTGCTGGGCAGAATGTTTTAAAATAAGGATTTGGGTTCATTTGTCTTCATTTCTTCATGGGCTTAGGCAATTTTGGGAGGCTTCAATGAGAGGATTCCTTCATGAAATGTCAAGGTAAGTAACTCCTTCATGCCTCTAAGTTAAATACAAGATTATATGCATGGATTAGACATGTAAATTGGCAGGAATTTGGGAAATATTGAAGAAACCTAAAAAATGGAAAGTTAGATTTTTAGCCACGAATTGAGCATGAATATTTGAGTAAATTGTATATTTGAGTTAGTAAAGCTATGGGTAGAATATATCTTCGAGAAATTTCGGATTCCGGGCATGTGGGCCTGAGAGCATTTTGTTCATTTCACTACGCGGGGTTGGGAAATTATAATTTGGAATTGTTGCAAATATTAGAGTATATTTTCATTGGATTGTCATTGTTTGGATAGTTTTGGGGCGTTGTGCGTCCGTTTGGAGTCGTCGGAAGGGCTTGGATCCCGGTTATGGAATCTCGGAGCGAGGTAAGTCTCCTTTCTAACTTTCTTAGGGGGAATTGTCCCCCTAGGTGAATTAATTAAGTATATGCTATTATCTTCGTAGGCTACGTACGCACGAGGTGACGGGAGTCCGTGCGTAGCTACTATTATGCCATGTCCGGCTAGTCTAGGACCCACTAGCATGCCTTATGTGTTATACCTGTGATCCTGCCTATAATATTAAACTGCTAATATAATCGAAATCGTAATTGAATATCTAAAGAAGTCTAGAGTCCATTTTCCTAATTATCTAGAAAGAGAATTGATTACTCTATGGATAATTGTGTACCTGGTAGGGTTGTATTATGGAATATCATTAGACTTGACAAATGAGTTTCAAAACAAAGTTAAAAACAATTTTTCATGTTCCTTTAAGAATGATTTTTACCAATTTCCTGAGAAAAACCGCTTTCTTGATAAAATACGGATTTACTATGTGGATATGTGTAACTTTGGGTGCCTGAGTCGCATGTATGACTCATGAGCAGGATGACCCTGTAGTTGTGTGTATTCATATGAGCACCTAAGTCGCAGGTATGATTCCCAAGAAGGCTAGCCTTATTATTTTTAACCGCGTCGCATGATCGATTCACGAGCGGGGCAGATAGATGCATCTATGGTTCGAGCCGTTCGACCCTTCGATAGTGAACATTTTAGTATTGTTGGTATGCGCCATTCGACCCTCGACATTGCTTGCGCATGATATTTACTGCGTAGTTGCTATGATTTTGCCTGATTACTGGCCTGAAATATTAAGTTATCAATTGAAATGACAGAGATTTAAAGTTATTAAAAAGATTTTGAAGAAGGTCTTACTTCCTGTCGATTTATTGTTATTTTATTAAATCACCCATGTTGATTAATTGGTGTTAATATGACGAAGATGTAAAGTGTTAAAAGTGAACGGAGTTGAAAACAATTATTCCTGATTTTAATAAATTGCCTATGATAATCGTGCTTAGTGTCATACTTAAATATTCTAAATTGACTTTTAGCAAGTGTCTAATTTGACCTCTCGTCACTACCTCTCTGAGGTTTGGCGCTCTCTTACTGAGTACACCTTGTTTTGCTACTCATGCTACACTTGCTGTGAATTTTATTGCACAAGTAATTTCATAGCAATGTGGAGGATCCGGAGACTTACGCGAGCTGCATCATCTAGAGGCGATCCGCAGCTGACAGAGTCTCCCTCGTACTTTATTTATTTTCGTTTTAAATTTCCTTATCCAGTTTTATTTCGAATAGGCTTTGTAATGATTGTATAAATTCGTAGAAATTGCTCATGTACTTGTGACACCGGGTTTTGGGATATGTGTTGGGGTATATTTGTTAAAGTGTAATATTTAAACTATTATTTTACTTAACATATCTTTATTTGGTTAATATGTAATAAAGTGCAAGGAAATGTTTTTCATAAATGTTTTAAATTGGAAATTATTTCGATTAATTAATGATTGGCTTGCCTGACAATGATGTCTGATGCCATAACGACCTTATGGATTTTGGGTCGTGACATTAACGAAACTGAAAATGATAAGAAATTACAAAAATTAGGGAAATGAAAAGACAGAATTTTACTATGAAACTGGAACTCATTTCATTGGATTTGAAAGGATAGAACGATTAACATCAAAGCAAAGCAATTAAACTAAAATATCTAGATTACAACCCTTAAGATAATCCAAATACAGAAAAAGCAGCAAAACAGACTACCAAGACTCCTTCCTGATGGGAAGAGGAGTTGCTTCCCAGTTGTTGAGCGAGGTATCTCGACCAATCAGTTGAACACTTGCACGTCTAGGGCCCTCACCAAATTGAACCATACTGATCTCATAGAACATCTCCTTGAGACCCTGGCAAACTTCATCAATGTCATTCTGAGTAGAAGGATTTTGGACTTCTTTAAATTGTGGCTTGATAAAAGAGTAGGCAATGTGAGGAATTGGTTTAGACAAATTCCAACCATTCTTTTTGCGGGCCTTGGCTCTGTCTATGTCAGCTGACGTTGGTTTAAAACCCAAACCAAAGTATCTTTCTTCAAAATGGAGCAATAGGGTTCACAATTACTTGCAGAGAGGATCCTAATCCTTTTCCTGGTTCATAACCGTTCCTTAACATCAGTGAAGCTACCATCATAGATGTGGCTGACAGATGGGGATGCTGAATTGGTTTTCCTTCTTCCACTTGGTCCACCTCAAACGCTTGATATATGAGGGATTCACATCCTTCCTTGGCCTTGATACATGGAATGGACGGGTCTTTATAGGCGGATGAGTCGTCCTCCCCATGAACAACAATTTCTTGCCTGTCATACTTGAATTTGACCATTTGATGTAGGGTGGATGGTACAGCTCTGGCCATATGGATCCACGGCCTTCCCAGAAGAAAATTATAGGAAGTTTTCATATCCAACACTTGAAAGACAATGTTAAATTCAACCGGGCTGATTGTCATGGTGAGTTCAATTTCCCAAATAGTGTCTCTTCTTGAACTATCAAAAGCTTTGATGCTGACATTACTAGTTTGAATTCTTTTATGTTTGTTCAACACTTGTAGAGTAGAAAGAGGGCATACATCTACGCTTGAGCCTCCGTCAATCATGACTCATTTCACGTAATATCCTTCACATTTGACCATAATATGCAAAGATTTATTGTGCCCAGCCCCTTCCTCAGACAAATCATCATCACCGAAAGTAATTCTATTTACTTCAAAGAATCTTTCAGCCATTTTTTCTAGCTGATTCACCGTTGTCTTTTCTGAGACATATGCCTCGTTAAGAGTTTTGATCAACACACGGCGATGTTCTTCCGAGTGCAAAAGTAGAGATTACAAAGATTGAGTAGTCTTGCATTTTCATCTTCTTAAGGAATTCCTCCGCTTCTTTTTCTACAACGGGTTAAGGAATTCCTCCGCTTCTTTTTCTGCAACTGGTTCTTTCACTGGCAAGTGACTTTCCCTGGCTTGCTTAGCTTTTCTCAATTCCTCTGGTGAATANGGTTCTTTCACTGGCAAGTGACTTTCCCTTTCTTGCTTAGCTTTTCTCAATTCCTCTGGCGAGTAGCACCTTCCAGAGTGGGTCAAGCCCCCTATTTCATTTGCTTCTTTGACTATCTCTTTTCCTTTGTATGTCATGACAGTCTTGTTATAATTCCAGGGAATAGTTTTTGTGTTTGTCACTAGGAGTTGTGCAAAAGGTCGGATCAAAACTCGCTCTGTTATATTTTTGAAAATATTATTTGGAACGATCTTTTGAATGCCCCCAGATATGTAAAGTTTTGGCCCACCCAATTGAACCTTAACCTTTTTTGTGCTTCCAGGGACATAGAAAATCGCTTTTTCAGAACCTGCCAAGTTCAAACTAGAACTCGCACCTTTCACAATCAACGGCGCCAAATGCGGAGGGCTTACTATCATTGTTGGTTCTTGCCCTATGGTTCCAACCGCCATCTCTATCTTTCCAGACTGCTTATAATCTAGATCATCACAAATCATCCCAATAAAATGTGTATTGTCATGAGCTGGGAGCGGATTGTTTGTGATATTAGGAGTATCCTCATTGTTTGTTACCACAATTGCCTTTGCTTCAATCAAATTTTCAATGTCTTTCTTTAATGTCCAACAATCGTCGGTACTATGACCTTGGGTGTTAGAGTGATACTCACATCTTGCATTGGAATCAAAATCTTTTGATTTTGGATTCACATAATGCGGCATGACAGGTTCAATCAACTTCAATTGCATCAACTTTAAAAATAGGCTTGTATACGATTCTCCAATTGGGGTGAACTCTTTCTTTGGCTCCTCCTCTCTCACATATCCTTGTCGGGGACGAGGATTATATGATGCCTGAAAATTCGGGCACAGTTGATGGGAGCCTTGTGGAATCGGTGCCCTCCATTATTGGTGATTGGGAGGCCTAGCATAAGCCTGGGCATCAAACACTGTGTATTGTTGTAAGAGAACTGAGTACCGGGGACCCTGAGGTGGATAGTAATGTTGAGGAGAATTGAATTGTCCTTGTTGGAATTGCACATAAGAAGGAACTATTCCTCTTTGAACTCTCCCGAATCTAGATGCCATCATGGATCCTTCCTCTTTCTTTGTCCGATTTCCAAAACGACCTGACCCGCTTTGAATTGCTTCTGTGGTCTCCTTAAGGGCTTCCTGACTCACAATTTTGCCCGATTTCATGCCATTCTTGTGGCGACCCAAAGGGTCATCACCTATTTTATTACCCATCCCATACTTTCGAGGCCTTAAAAATCTCATCTTTAGTTGCCTCAATTTGCGTGCGCAGTCCGAGCGCGTAGCCGGACAGCTTAAATATAATATTCTATGAAAAATGCTAAAATTTGATATTAAAATGAGTAAATTTGACTCCGGTCAACATTTTGGGTAAACGGACCCGGACCCGGACCCGTGATTTGACGGTCCCGGAGGGTCTGTAGGAAAATATGGGACTTGGGAGTATGCCCGGAATCGAATTCCAAGGTATCAAGCCTGAGAAATGAATTTTTGAGTGAAATTATTTTTTTGAAATTTATAAAGAAAAATGAAATGGAAATTGGTTAGAATGTGTTGGTATCGGGCCCGTATTTTGGTTCCGGTGTTCGGTACAGGTCTTATATGTGGTTTAAGATATTTCTTTGAAGTTTGGTTGAAATTGGACATCGTTTGATGTGTTTCGGACGTAAAAACTCTAAATTTGAAAGTTTATGAAGTTTGAAGAAAAACTAGTGATTTTGAGGTTTTATTCGTTGTTTTTGATGTTATATTGGCAATTTAATCGCACGGTTAAGTTCGTAGGATGTTGTTGAGTTAGTGTATGTGATTTGTTAGGAGCCCCGAGGGCTCGGGAGTGTTTTGGAGGTGTCTAGGAGTGATTTTGAACTTAGGAATAATGTTGGTTTTTGGCTTCAGCAGTTGCAGATCCATTTGTTCTTCGCGTTCGTGACGCCTCTTCCATGTTCGTGAAGCTTTAAGCTATTCCTTCATCGTGTTCGCATCAATTCCCTCGCGAATCGTAGGGTTATTTGACCCCGAGGGCTTATCCCTCTTTTCCTCCTCGCGTTCGCGTAGCTTTGAAGGTCTTCTACATCGTGTTCGCGTGATGTCCCACGCGTTCGCGTAGGCCTATTTCTTGACCCCAGCCTCTTTACTCTTCGCTTTCGTATTCAACCTTTCGTGAACGCGATGGTCTGTCCAGTCTACCCTTCGCGAACGCGACCTCCCTTTCGTGAGTGCGAAGGGCAATTTTGCCCAGTGGCATATAAATATTTCCGGAACAGTAGCTTCGGGATTTTTCATAAGTTTTCACGAAATTCATCTTCTCCAAAGTCCTTAGGCATCCATTGAAGCCATCCTTCACCAAAACTTCTTGGGTTAGTAAATTTTAACTTGTTTCTTCATTTTTCATCTATATCTAATGAATTCCTAAGCCTAAAACATGCAAATTATAGTAGAAAATTGGGAATTTGGGTAGAGTTAGGCCTTTTTGAATTTTCTTGATTTAGACCTCGTTTTGGGGTCGAATTTGAAAACAAATTATATATTCGGGCTCGTGGGTGAATGGGTGACATGGTTTTGGTCCGAGCCTCGTGTTTGGACCAAGAGGGCCCGGGGTCAAATTTTTTTATTTTGGAAGAATGCATGGAAATGGGTAATTAGGCTATGTAATTGAATTATTGAATCCTTATTGATATACTTGAGTTGATTATTCCTAGATAATACCATTCTAGAGTTGAATTCTAAAGGAAAGGCGGTGTTAAAGGGTTGATTGCTATATTTTGGACCCGAGGTAAGTGTTTGGTCTAACCTTAGCTTGAGGGAATAGGAGTTGAGTCTTATTTGCTACTTGCTAATTGTTGAATACGATGTATAGGCATGGTGACGAGTATCTATACATTGGTGTCTAGTATGAACGTAAGTCTTATTATTGCGAATATTTCGATTTTGTTGTAACGTCCTTGCTTAATTGATGATTTCTATATGTTGTAAAGATCTGTGAAGGGAATTGTGATCTTTAAACTTCGAGGAGCATTGGATCAAATTGTAACATGAATGGTGAAGATATATGAGATAATTAAATCCTTTGGAGCATTGGCTCAAATTATAACACGAATGGTGAAGATATATGAGATAGTTGAATCCTTTGGAGAATTGGCTCAAGTAATAGAGTAAACTATGAAATGAAAGTGAAAGAAAGAGAAAGAGTTACTAAAGTATACCCTCGCCGGTTCATTGTTGCTTTAGTGATTATCTCCCTTGCTGGGATGTTGAGATTACTGTTATTGTTCCCTTGCCGGGATTTCTATTTTTATTCTGTTTACTCCCTTGCCCTTGTTTTTTATTGATGTTTGGGTGAGAAAGAGTGTTAAATCACGAAGGGTGATGTCGTGAACTGTCTGCTATTGTAAGGAAGAGTGTTAAAGCACGCAGGGTGATGCCGTGCATTGTTTGATATTGTCTCCCTTGCTGGGATGTTGAGATTACTTTTATTGTTCCCTTGCGGGGATTCCTATTTCTATTTTGTTTATGCCCTTGCCCGTTGTTTGTGATTGTTGTTTGGGTGAGGAAGAGTGTTAAAGCACTATGGGTGATGTCGTGCACTTTTTGCTATTGTAAGGAAGAATGTTAAAACACAAAGGGTGATGTCGTGCGTTGTTTGATATTGTAAGGAAAGACTGTAAAGCACGAAGGGTGATGTCGTGTCGTACGATGTACCATTCCGTACCGATATTCATTGATTATACTGTGAGAAAAGAGAGTAAAAGCACGAAGGGTGATGCCGTGCCATGATTTACATTGATTAAATTACACATTGCATAGTGAGGATGAGAGTAAAAGCACGAAGGGTGATGCCGTGCCATGATTTACATTGATTACATTATACATTTGATAGTGAGGACGAGAGTAAAAGCACGAACGGTGATGTCGTGCAAGCTTGTGATTTCTGGTCCTTATTGATATTCTGGCCTTGTTGTTCCTTTCTTTGTTTAAGATGTCTTATATGAAATTGTTATCTCCCCACAGCATGTTCCCCTTCCCTTATTGATGGATTACTTTCTATATTTCTTTTCTGTTGTTTATATATATATATATATATATATATATATATATATATATATATATATATATATATATATATATATNATTTACTTGGTAGTCTTAGCCTCGTCACTACTTCATCGAGGTTAGGCTAGGCACTTACCAGTACATGGGGTCGGTTGTACTGATGCTACACCTGCACTTCTTTATGTTGTGCAGATTACGCAGTCGGACCCAGAGGACATCATTAGTGGGGGTGTCTTCCAGCTCATCCTAGAGGCTTCAAGGTATACTTGCTGGCTTTCGTGGGCCTTGGCGTCTCTCCCATCCCTATGCCTTCGTTTCTGTCTTGTTTTCCTCTGGTTTCGGAGACACTCATGTATTTCCTTTCAGACTTTGTATTTAGCACTCTTATAGATAGTTCGTGAGTTTATGACTCCAGGTTTTGGGAAAATTATGCATCGATGTATTATGTTGTCTTTACTTAGTTTTGAAAACCATATTTATCTATCTCCGCTGTTAAGTTGTGAATGGTTTTTAGCTTATTCTGTTAAATCGATGTTTCCATGCTAGTTTAACTGTACACGTTGGTTTGTCTAGCGAGTTCAACGTTACATGCCATCACAGCCCGATGGTGGGATTTCGGGGCGTGACAAGTTGGTATCAGAGCACTAGGTTGCTTAGGACTCACAACTCACGGACAACTTGGTAGAGTCTGAGGGATCGGTACGGAGACGTCTGTATTTATCCCCCAGAGGCTGCAAAGTTAGGATGACTCCACATTTCTTTTCATCTCTGTCGTGCAATATGAATTCTGAGTACTGATTAAGTTTCTATTCTATTCTCTCGCAGATGGCGAGAACGCGTGCTTCCCTTGGTTACGCTCAACAGCCCGACACTCCTACTACAACTCCTACGAGGGGTCGAGGTCGAGGACGAGGCCGTGCTAGAGGCCAAGGCCGGGCTCAGCCTAGGGCAGCAGCCCCACTAGAGGAACCTCAGGTAGAGTCTAACGAGGAGGTCCCAGTTTTGGCAGTCCTAGTTGGACCAGCTCAGGTCCAAGAGGGGTTCATAGCTACCCCAGTGCTTCAGGACGCTCTTGTCCATCTAGTCAAACTCATGGAGAGTGTAGCACAGGCGGGTCTTCTTCCTAATGCACCAGCCATCTCTCAAGCTGAGGGACGTTCCCAGACTCGCCAGAGCAGCTAGCTCCACAGTTTCAGACTCCGGCTCCTCAGCCAGCCAGAGTAGCTCAGACGGGTATTGCAGCACCGGTAGCAGGGGGAGCAGCTATGTTTGCAGATGCTTTGTGGAGACTGGACAGGTTCACTAAGTTATTCACTGCTACTTTTACTGGTTCACCATCAGAGGACCCCCAGGATTATTTGGACAGCTGGCATGAGGTTCTTCGGAACATGGGCATAGTGGAGTCCGACGGAGTTGACTTTGCTACTTTTCGGTTATCTTGCGCAGCCAAGAGTTGGTGGAGAGACTATTGCTTAGCCAGACCAGCCGGGTCTGCACCTTTGACTTGGACTCAGTTCTCAGAGATATTTTTGGGGAAGTTCCTTCCCATTACTCAGAGAGAGGACCTTCGAAGGCAGTTTGAGCGTCTCCAGCAGGGATCCATGTCAATCACTCAGTACGAGATCAAGTTCATCACTCTAGCCCGACATGCTGTTATGATACTTCCCACTGATCGGGAGAGGGTTCGGAGATTTATTTAGGGATTGGCCCGGCCTATCAGACGGCTAAAGTGTCAGGTACCGATATATCGTTCCAGGATATGCCAATGTAACTAGGTGGATTGAGATGATTATGTCACAGAGTGGTGGTTAGGGGGCTGACAAGAGGCCCCGTCATTTCGGTCGTTTCACTGGAGCCTCATCTGGGGACAGGGATTCTTCAGGCAGAGGTCATCCTCCCAGAACTTTCCAGTCAGCTCTCCAGGTTTCCCATGGTAGTTCAGGTGGTTGTGGTTATCAGACGCACTATTCTGATCAGCATCCTTACAGTGCGCCACCAGCTCCCATCAATGCATCACCGCATCAGAGTTTTCGAGGTGGTCATTCAGAACGACAGGGTCAGACTCTGTTCCCTCAGCAGCCGAGGTCTTGTTACACTTGTGGTGATCCGGGTCACCTTGCCAGATTTTTCCCTCGAGAACCAGGTAGTTCGCAGCATCAGGGTTCCCGTGCTATGGTACAGGCACCAGGTGTTCCACAGCCTCCCCATCCAGCTAGAGGTGGGGGTAGAGGTGCTAGAGGTGGAGGTAGAGGGCATAGAGGTGGAGCTCAGGCCGCCAGAGGTGGAGGCCAGCCAGTAGCCAGCCATCCCAGAGATGTGGTTCAGGGTGGTGGGGCCCAGCCCCGATGTTATGCTCCTCCATCCAGGCCAGAGGCTGATCTTCAAATGTAGTCATTACAGGTGCTATTCGGGTCTGTGACAGAGATGCTTCAGTGCTATTTGATACAGGGTCTACGTATTCGTACGTGTCCTCTTATTTTGCACCGTACCTGGTCATGCCTAGTGATCCACTGAGTATTCTTGTTTATGTATCTACACTGGTGGGTGATTCTATCATGGTCGATCGAGTCCATCGTTCTTGTGTTGTGGCGATTGGGGGTCTTGAGACCCGTGTTGATTTGTTGCTTTTAGGGATGGTCGACTTTGATGTTATATTGGGGATGGACTGGTTATCCCCATGTCATGCTATCTTGGATTTCCATGCCAATACGGTGACCTTAGCCTTACCGGATTTGCCCCGTTTGGAGTGGAGAGGGACTCCTGGTCATTCTACCCGCAGTGTTATTTTGTATGTGAAGGCTCGACGTATGGTCGAGAAGGGGTGTTTGGCTTATTTGGCTTATGTGCGCGATTCCAGTGTTGAGGTTCCCTCTATTGATTCGGTACCCGTGGTTCGTGAGTTTCCTGAGGTCTTCCCTTCAGACCTGCCGGGGATGGCACCCGACAGGGACATTGATTTCTGCATTCATCTGACTCCGGGCACCCAGCCCATTTCTATTCCGCCGTATCGCATGGCCCCGTCAGAGTTGAAAGAGTTGAAGGAACAGTTGCAGGATTTGCTTGGGAAGGGTTTCATTAGGCCCAGTGTTTCTCCTTGGGGTGCTCCAGTGTTGTTTGTAAAGAAAAAGGATGGTTCGATGAGGATGTGCATTGATTACCGGCAATTGAACAAGGTTACAATCAAGAATAAGTATCCACTGCCGAGGATTGATGATTTGTTCGATCAGCTTCAGGATTCCAAGGTATTTTCAAAGATAGACTTGAGATCCGGCTACCATCAGTTGAGGATTAGGGCATCTGATGTCCCTAAAACAGCTTTTCGCACTCGGTACGGGCATTACGAGTTTTTGGTCATGTCGTTTGGGTTGACAAATGCCCCAGCAGCTTTTATGGACTTGATGAATCGAGTGTTCAGGACTTATTTGGACTCGTTCGGGATAGTCTTCATTGATGATATGTTGATATACTCTCGCAGCCAGAAGGAGCACGAGCAGCATCTCAGAGTGGTTCTTCAGACTCTGAAGGACAGTCAGCTATATGCACAATTTTCGAAGTGTGAATTCTGGTTGAGTTCAGTTGCATTTCTGGGTCATGTCGTATTAGCAAAGGGTATTCAGGTTGACTCGAAAAAGATTGAGGCGGTCAAGAACTGTCCTAGACCAGCATCAACTACAGAGATTTGGAGTTTCTTGGAATTGGCAGGCTACTATCATCGGTTCGTGGAGGGCTTCTCACCTACTGCAGCCCCGATGACCAGATTGACCCAGAAGGGTGCCCAGTTCAGATGGTCGGACGAGTGTGAGGCGAGCTTTCAGAGGCTCAAGACAGCTCTGATTATGGCACCGATATTGGTTTTGCCCACAGATTCAGGGCCTTACACAGTCTATTGTGATGCTTCCCGTATTGGGCTTGGTGCAGTGTTGATGCAGGATGGCAAGGTCAATGCTTATGCTTCGAGGCAGTTGAAGATTCATGAGAAGAACTATCCGGTGCATGATTTGGAGTTGGCAGCCATTGTTCACGCATTGAAGATTTGGAGGCACTATCTGTATGGCATGGCGTGTGAGGAGTTCACGGATCATAAGAGTCTTCAGTACTTGGTCAAACAAAATGAGTTGAATTTGAGGCAGAGGAGGTGGTTGGAGTTGTTGAAGGATTATGATATTACCATCTTATATCACCCGGGGAAGGCCAAAGTGGTGGCCGAATCTTTGAGTAGGAAGTCAGCTAGTATGGGTAGTCTTTCTTTTATTCCGGTCAGTCAGAGTCCGCTAGCTTTGGATGTTCAGGTTTTGGCCAATCGATTTGTGAGGTTGGATATTTCTGAGCATAGTCGAGTGTTGGCTTGTACGGTAGCTCGTTCTTCATTATTGGAGCGTATCCGTGATCGGCAATTTGATGATCCCCATTTGTGTGTCCTTAGAGACACGGTGCAGCGCGGAGGTGCCAAGCAGGTGACCTTAGATGATGATGGTGTTTTGAGATTGCAGGGGCGAGTTTGTATGCCCAATGTTGATGGGATTCAAGAGTTTATTTTAGAGGAGACCCATAGTTCCCAGTAATTTATTCATCCGGGCGTTGCGAAGATGTATCAGGATTTGCGGCAGCATTATTGGTGGCATAAAATGAAGAAGGATATTGTGGCACATGTGGCGCGATGCTTGAATTGTCAACAGGTTAAGTATGAGCATTAGAGGCTTGGTGGTTTATTTCGGAGGATTGAGCTTCCCAAGTGGAAGTGGGAGAGGATCACTATGGACTTCGTTACCGGACTTCCGTTGACCCGGAAGAAGTTCGATGCAGTTTGGGTCATTGTTGATAGGCTGACCAAGTCAGCGCATTTCATTCCTGTGGCAGTCTCTTATTCATCCGAGAGGTTAGCTGAGATCTATATCCGGGAGATTGTTCGCCTTCATGGTGTGCCGATATCTATCATTTCGGACCGGGGCGCACAGTTTTCCTCGCGTTTTTGGAGGGCAGTTCAGTGAGAGTTAGGCACCTAGGTTGAGTTGAGTACAACATTTCATCCTCAAACATATGGACAGTTCGAGTGGACTATTCAGATATTGGAGGATATGCTCTGAGCTTATGTTTTCCTACAACAACAGCTACCAGTCGAGTATCTAGACGGCTCCTTATGAGGCTTTATATGGTAGGCGGTGTCGATCTCTGATTGGATGGTTTGAGCCGGGAGAGGCTCGGTTATTGGGTACAGATTTGGTTCAGGAGGCCTTGGACAAGGTCAGGATCATTCAGGATAGGCTTCGTACAACTCAATCCAGGCAAAAGAGTTATGCAGATCGCAAGGTTCGAGATGTGTCTTTTATGGTTGGTAAGCGAGTATTGCTCTGAGTGTCTCCTATGAAGGGCGTGATGAGATTTGGGAAGAAGGGCAAGCCTAGCCCTAGGTTCATTGGTCCGTTTGAGATTCTTGATTGAGTGGGAGAGGTGGCTTATAGACTTTCATTGCCGCCTATCTTATCAGCCGTACATCCAGTTTTTCATGTGTCCATGCTTCGGAGGTATCACGGCGATCCAGCCCACGTATTAGATTTCAGCACTATCCAGTTGGACAAGGACTTATCTTATGAGGAGGAGCCGGTAGCTATTCTAGAGCGGCAGGTTCGTCAGTTGAGATCCAAGAGATTCCCTTCTATTCGTGTTCAGTGGAGAGATCAGCCTCCTGAGGCGTCGACGTGGGAGTCCGAGTCCGATATGCGGAGCCGTTACCCTCATTTATTCCCCGACTCAGGTACTTCCTTCTTCTGTCCATTCGAGGACGAACGGTTGTTTTAGAGGTGGAGAATGTGACGACCCAAAGGGTCAGCACCTATTTTATTACCCATCCCATACTTCCGAGGCCTTGAAAACCTCATTTGTAGTTGCCTAAATTTACGTGCGCAGTCCGGGCGCGTAGCCGGACAGCTTAAATATGAAATTCTGTGAAAAAGGCTAAAATTTGATATTAAAATGAGTAAATTTGACTCCGGTCAATATTTTGGGTAAACGGACCCAGACCCGTGATTTGACTGTCCCGGAGGGTACGTATGAAAATATGGGACTTGGGCGTATGCCCGGAATCGTATTCCAAGGTCCCAAGCCCGAGAAATGAATTTTTGAGAGAAATTGTTTTTCTGAAATTTATAAAGAAAAGTGAAATGGAAATTGGTTAGAATGTGTTGGTATCGGGCACGTATTTTTGTTCCGGCGCCCGGTGCAGGTCTTATATATGGTTTAAAAACTCTAATTTGAAAGTTTATGAAGTTAGAAGAAAAACTAGTGATTTTGAGGTTTGATTCATTGTTTTTGATGTTATATTGGCGATTTAATCACACGGTTAAGTTCGTGGTATGTTGTTGAGTTAGTGCATGTCATTTGTTAGGAGCCCCGAGGGCTCAAGAGTGTTTCGGAGGTGTCTCGAAGTGATTTTGAACATAGGAAGATTGCTGGTTTTTGACTTCAGTAGTTGCAGGTCCATTTGTTCTTCGCGTTCGCGACGCCTCTTCCGCGTTCGCGAAGCTTTAAGCTATTCCTTCATCGCGTTCGCATCCATTCCCTCGCGAAAGCGTAGGGTTATTTGACCCTGAGGGCTCCCTCTTTTCCTCTTCGTGTTCGCGTACACTTGACCGTCCTCTTCTGGACCCCATCCTATTTACTCTTCTCGTTCGCATTCACCCTTTCGCGAACGCGATGTTCTGTCCAGTCTACCGCGACCTCCCTTTCGCGAATGCGAAGGGAAATTTTTCCCAGTGGTATATAAATATTTCCAGAACAGTAGCTTCGGGATTTTTCATAAGTTTTCACGAAATTCATCTTCTCCAAGGTCCTTAGGCATCCATTGAAGCCATCCTTCACCAAAACTTCTTGGGTTAGTAAATTTTAACTCGTTTCCTTCATTTTTCATCTATATCTAATGAATTCCTAAGCCTAAAACATGCAAATTAGAGTAGAAAATTGGGAATTTGGGTAGAGTTAGGCCCTTTTGAATTTTCTTGATTTAGACCTCATTTTGCGATCAAATTTGAAAACAAATTATATATTCGGGCTCGTGGGTGAATGGGTGACGTGGTTTTGGTCTGAGCCTCGTGTTTGGACCAAGCGGGCCCGGGGTCGAATTTTGTTATTTTGGAAGAATGCATGGAAATGGGTAATTAGGCTATGTAATTGAATTATTGAATCCTTATTGATATACTTGAGTTGATTATGCCTAGATAATACCATTCCGGAGTTGAATTCTAAAGGAAAGGCGGTGTTAGAGGGTTGATTGCTATATTTTGGACCCGAGGTAAGTGTTTGGTCTAACCTTAGCTTGAGGGAATAGGAGTTGAGTCTTATTTGCTACTTGCTAATTGTAGAGTACGATGTATAGGCATGGTGACGAGTATCTATACATTCGTGTCTAGCATGACCGTGAGTCTTATTATTGCGAATATTCCAATTTTTTTGTAACTTCCATGCTTAATTGATGATTTTATATGTTGTAAAGAGCATGTGAAGGGAATTGTGATCTTTAAACTTCGAGGAGCATTGGCTCAAATTGTAACATGAATGGTGAAGATATATGAGATAATTAAATCCTTTGGAGCATTGGCTCAAATTATAACACGAATGGTAAAGATATATGAGATAGTTGAATCCTTTGGACCATTGAATCAAGTAATAAAGTAAACTATAAAATGAAAATGAAAGAAAGAGAAAGAGTTACTAAATTATACCCTCGTCGGGTCATCCGTTTCATTAGTGATTATCTCCCTAGTTGGGATGTTGAGATTATTGTTATTTTTCCCTTGCCGGGATTTAATTGTTTAATTGATGTTCCCTTGCCGGGATTTCTATTTTTATTTTGTTTACTCCCTTGCCCTTGTTTGTGATAGTTGTTTGATGTGAGACTAAATTGCATAGTTTAACATGTGATATACCTTACATTTTATGCGCATTAATGATAAAATTACACTTGTTATGTGCTTAATGGAGTTTATTTCATGTGTAGGTGAAGTGGAGATGGAAACGGAGCTAAAAGGATGCAAATACGTCGAAAGATACGCGAAAGGAGACACCCGGGCGATAGCCGGGCGACAGAGCCAAACACCCTGACCCTACCTGGCGTTAGCCAGGCGTTAGGGCTGAAACGCCAGCCCTACCCTGGTTTTAGCCAGTCGTTTGGGCTGAAACGCCAGCCCTAGCCTGGCGTTAGCCAGGCGTTTGGGTCCAAACGCCAGGGTCCCCAGACGGCCAGAAACCGAGTTTTGACGGGTTTAAGTGTTTCCCAATTGAAATAGAAGTCTCCTACACGTTTAGGGTTTGTCCTAAACTTATAAATAGACCCCTAAAACACAACTACAAGGGGGGATTCAAGAGGAGATTCGAGATTAGAGTGAATCAAAGGCAAAACATCAACTTTGTACATATTTTCTTCTTTACGTTGTAGTTTAGTTATGCAAGTTGTTTTAAATTTTATTCTTTTGAATATGTTTAGCTAATTGTTGGTAGAAAACGTTGGGGAATAAACTTATTGCGATATTAATATAGCTTTGATTGGTTGATTAAACTATATTTG
>MDKI01196225.1:0-33019 GCA_005239505.1 Nicotiana paniculata
TGCTTCTCTTGTTGTCACTTGCAACTCAGTCGGCTGCAAGCCAAGACTGAGTGATTCTATTGTATTATTGCTCTGGTGCTCTCCTGTTCTGTTGCATCTACACACTACTACTCTGCTGTTCTTCACATTACTGCTCTTCATTCTGCATTTAGTCTTTCATTCAAAACTGGTATGTTTTCCAGTTTATGTTTATAGCACCCAAAACAACATGTTTCTGTTTGTATTACGATTCCTTTTGTTCCTCTTATGCTTCTATTTGTGGTTCTGCTGCTTGCCTTGCATTTAGACTATCTACTATGTCCATATGATCCCCCTTTCCCTTTAGTTCCACATGTCTATTGCTTTCTCATCTGTTTCACTATGATTCTTCCTTACCCCTGACTCTTAATACTATAAGCATGCACTCCTGATACTTAGTCGCTATACCCCTCAATTTGATGCTATTTGGGATCCTAGCATGAATACTCTGTGATGAACTATACTATGACTGTTTAGGTCTTGTAATACTACTCTAAGGTCTACTTGTGTGCAAATCTGCTTCCACTATGTGACTTATTTGTCCCCAGTTCTCCTATCCCTGACTGTGTTTGTTTCTTAAATTGTGTGTGTTTGTCAGTTGCTGATTGTCCTGTTTCTTTTCCTTCTCAATTTGGTTTTTCACAAGAGCAAACTCTCATGCTATTATTCAAGGCTTATTTCAAAACATTTATTTCAGAAAACTATTTCCAACCCAACTCTTTTTAAAACTATGAGCACATCTCACCACTCCTAGTTTCTAAGTTCAGGCCCCTTCATGTCAGCACGTCCTTGGGGACCATTTGAGTACCCATTGAACTCTGACACACAAGGCTGGCATTCCCACACTGCACTTACTCATTCCTGGCTAGGGTACCTGGGTGTGAGCACTACCTGGGATCCTCTGAGGTCCTTAGGAACTCTGACATACCTGGGTTATAAAGGGTCATGGCATATGGCATTGTTGGAGTTGAGGATTTGGGCTTATTGTTAGGCCCCCTATAATGTAACTTCTTAAGTTCCTTATTTACTTATGAAATTTGTGCAATGTTGGTCTGTAATAATTAGTGAAATGGGTGGGGTATGCATGCTTACTATAGATACCGGTAGAAACCATGCTTATAGTTTGCTTTCATATATGCGTAATAGCCACCATGCTTAGGAATACCTGTCATACATGCATTAGATATCATGATACTTAGGTCCATTCATGTCAGCATCTCATCATACTTATATCCACTTAGAAATCATGTTTATAGTTGGATAACGACAAAAAAATGGCTGTCATAATATTACTGTTTCAGCATTCTCGCAATTGTTTCATCTAGAATCCTGTTTTAGGCTAAATAACTAATTATTGTCAAATTTTGCATCTTAGAAATCATGCCCCCTTAGGATTTCATTCTCAGCATGCTCATGTTATCAATGCCAAAATCATGTGTTAAAATAAATAGCTGCTACGAACACCTAGAAATCATGTATTAGGTTTCAATAACTTAACAAGGAATTACGTCTCTGTATGTTCTGTTTTTTAGTCAAAATGTGTTAATGAATCTCGCTAAAAATAGATTCCGATTATAAAAGCTCTCATACATCTAGAACAACATGTATAGGTTTGCATACTCAACACCCTGCCTACATTTAGGTATCATGTTTTGTTGGACCTGCATTCATACTCTTTTAAATACCCACCCCCTTTATCTCATCATTTTCTAACTACTATTTTCTGAAAAAGCTAAAACAATGTAACTGGAGCGGTTTAATACGCCTAGGCAAGCCTTAGGTATTAAACTTATTAAAACTGGATATCTACCTTCTTTCTGTGTGCTGTTTGGTAAATAATAGGTCAGGATCGATAGTCTGAATCTGGTAGAAATCCTTTTCTCTGAAACTCAGTAAAAACACTACCTCATTATTATATTCTCGCCTAGACATCATGCTTTAGGTCCTGAAGCTAAAGGCTTTACTTGTGTTTTAGTCGTGCTATTTATGTGTATAATTTGGGGAGGAATATCTGAGCCTCATATCTGCCTCTATATGTTTCCCTGTATTTACAGTCCTAATTATTTTGTTTGTCGTTTAGAATTTTGCCCTTTAAACTTAGGGGTTCAGCCTAGTACCCACCCTCTAGGAATAATAGTCCCTAACTTCCTCCAGGACTGATAGGATAGGACGGGTAATAGCACGCAATAAGTTTCGTGACCGACACGCGTTTTAATTACCTTTACGAGGTGGGAAGGGTAGAATATGGATATGAAGACCGATGCACTAATACCACGTGTCGCCCCTCTTCGAGGAGTGATTACCGGGTATTGCATTGATGTGATCCATATTTATAAACCTAGGACACCTTTTATTGCTTAGCTCGTAATCTTTTTCCAAAGTCTAACCTCCTTTGCTATATTTTCAAACATATGCATGTTTAAGACTTAAATCCCCTCTTATTTGAGCCTTTACTTGTTATTTGCTATATGTACAAATTTACGAAACCATTCGGTTGGGAACCACACGTGTGGATCTTGAGGGGTGCCTAACACCTTCCCCTTAGGATAATTTCAAGCCCTTACCCAAGTCTCTGGTTAGAAACGTAGTTATAATTGAACCCCTTAGGTGCCCTAACGCACCGTTAAAATCGTTAGGTGGCGACTCTTCAAAATGTGCAAACCCCCTTTCCCAAAGGGAATGAGTTGTCTTAACCAACGTCACAAACCCGATCTCCGTGAGGAAGAAGGGGGGCGGGACAAGGACCTGCGACATCATCCCCGAGGAGAAGATGCCGTTCCCAGAAGAGTGGAACCCTGACCTGTGAAGTTGATTCCCTAGTAATTTTTTCTGTATTTTGATTATGCATTGCATGACATCTTTATCTGCAGCGGTCTCTTGGATGCCCCATGGGGTCCTCGATATTGAAGACTGGGTTCGGATACTTGTTGTGACCTCCTCGTATGACGAATGCCGCTAGCGTGACTTGGCGAGGGGCAAATAGGAAGTCAAACATCATGGTAAATTCTTGATGCTTTCTTCTTTATCAGAGACATTTATTTTTTCATACCTTGTTTTTACTCATGCAGGTGTCCTGCCCCTTTTTCTCGCGAAATCGGATTTCGACACGTGACATCTCTTTTAAAGGAAGGGTTATAAAAGAGAGTGTTGCCACCTAACGAGTTTGAGGTGCGTTAGGACACCTATTTGTAAATAACTATGGATTAACCAGTCTGCGTCACCAATGATCGGGTAAGGGCTCAAATTACCTTGAGAAGAAGGTGTTAGGCACTCCACGAGGTCCACAACGGTGGGTCCTGGCCGAATTTGAATTATATGAATTAGTCTAAGAGAAAAGAAACAGTTGGACAAATAAAATAATTACTTTAAACAGAATGGGGGGGGGGGGGGGGGGGGGGGATGGGGAGGGTCAAAATTTTTTTAGCCTAAAGGATCACTCCGTGCAACATAAATAATACTTCGTAACTCCCTCAAGACGGGGTGTTACACATTCTATTCAGTGGGCACAGACTATCATATCCTGCTACCCGATTACTATCTTTAAGTTGTTTACCTAAAGGGCTCTAGTCAAGTCGTGCCCTATGCGTGTACTACCCGTCCCAGGCCTATGGTCAAGGAGGCATTTGGACCTCTATTTCAGGGTGGTTCTAGACCTTAACTTAGGATGCTAAAAAAAGAAAATACTAAGCGACATACAAAAACAGTTTAGGACTTTCAAGTAGAAGCAAGTATGGGCTTAAGTTAGCCTCCGAATTTAGACATCGAATGCACGCCAAACTGCTTAAAATTTTGACAGATTTTAATCAATTAAAGTAGAATCCTATAAGCAAGATCTCTATGTGATATTAAATGAATGAGCAGACAGTCATGCGTAAAGCCAGTTTCTTAGTGCGATTGCCAGAATCTACATAAGTTTGCCTACTGTTTTTTAGCATAATGAGATTAAGCTTACTAGTATGATAGTTTTATGCGATAATAAACAGTGGAAATCACAGAGAATTACTTGTTTTAATCATATATGCATGCTTTCTAGTGAGGATAACTGCACAGTGTTTGGAAACTTATGAATAAACAGGCGGAAATGATAATTAAATTGATTCAAACCTATAGACATGCTTTCTACAATTAATCCAATTTTAGATCCTATAGACATGATTTCTATAAATCGTGAACAAAACAGTATAAAACAGGATTTTGCACATATATTGAATCATACCATTTCCTATAGGAATAGTCTCTAACAAGCAAAAATAGAACATTATTGAACCAAGCATTGAACCTATGGGCATGGCTGCTAGCATGTGATGAATAAACATAATAAGGTACCTATAGACATGATTTCTAACATTCAACATTTAACAACACAGTATCGAACCTATAGGCAGGATTTCTACCCAACTTTATTGTAAATGTAAAATAAGAACCCTTTCCCAATTTCACTAACACCCTAGAATTGTTATTACAGACCAAAATTGAATGTAGTAAATTATAGAATAGATATAACTATAGGGAGCCTACAGCAGACCCAAATACCCCTGGACAGGCCAAGCCTTCAAATCACAACAACTCCAAAATCTCATGCTCATAAATACAAAATAACCAGCTGTTGAGAGATTCACCCATTGGAAATATATCAAGGCTGAGCATACAGAACCCAGGACCCTAGTGTGTCAGAGTTCCCAAGGGATTCAAGAGCTCAGGGCAGTGCCCACACTAAGAAGGTTGATCAGAAACAATTCAGGGAAAGACTAGGGACCAGGTCCTAGTGTGTCAGAGTTCCCAAGGGATTCAAGAGCTCAGGGCAGTGCCCACACTAAGAAGGTTGATCAGAAACAATTCAGGGAAAGACTAGGGACCAGGTCCTAGTGTGTCAGAGTTCACAAGGGTCTCACGTGAACCCTGAGCAGTGCTTACACTAGGGAGGTCAAAGGAAAGAGCCTAAGTAACCTTGGCTTTCAGCCGACTAAGAATAAGAATTCAGAAGGACCAGGGGAGTAGAATGGGATTAGGAGATCCACTGAAGGACAAAATCACATATACAAACAAACAAATACATGCTTGAACTTAGGCAGACTTAGTCAAGTTTCAGTAAATAATAATCACATGCTAACAAGGCAAGTCATACGACAAATTTATAGTGATAACAGAGGATCCAGATTAGGCTAAGTGCAGAAACTAGCGTCATAGGAAGAAACCAATTAGCAATAGATCATGACAGGCTAAAATCTAATTAGGGCAATTATTAGAGGTGTCAAAATATGATGAAAACAAGATCAAACAGGTCACACATAGTAGATCCAACAAACAGACTTGTAATTCTATTAATGAATATATCTATACATAGTTAACTATTCATAGCAGGAGATATGAGAACATGTTCAAATAACAAACTTAAACTTCAAGAGATTACTATTAGTGACATAGGGGTTAAGCAGGATCGAGTTAACAGACTCAAAGTAGATTTAAGCATGTCTCAAACTACAAAATGTAATAGCATAACATAGTCTAATTGAAGTAACACATTAACAGAAATAAGAATGAAACGACAAAGGTCTGATAACTCACCAGTTAAGGTGAAGAAAGGAAGAACGAAACCAACGATATTGTGAATATCACCAAACAAAGAAGAAACTTAACAATTTCTGGCCTTGGCTTTCAGCCGGCCAAAAATTAGAATATAGAACAAGTTTTTATTCAAGAAAGAAAAGCAAAAAGCCTTAGTTTTTGTAGTGTTCTTAAGGAACTTTTCCGAACTTCCCCCCTTTATCAAAGGGGAGAGGGAAGAGGTTTAAATAGTGTAAGAACTGAACACATAAATATGGAAATAATTAATTCAAACATTAAAAAGGCAAGCACTTAATCAGTAAGAAAGAAAAATTTGAAACCCTAGTTTTAGGTAAAAATACACAAAATCGGCAGAAAATAAAGGCAAAGAATCACATATTGAATAAAATGAACATAGACAGGAAATTATTCAATTGAGAACACAGAATCGAACCAGATTTTGTCCGATTAAAAAGGATCTAAAACCATAATTTAGGGCAAATAAAAGAAATCGACAGAAATAGGCAGATTCTCACATAATAAGGCGAATATAGACAAAATAGTACTCAAAATCAAAGCTTGAACTAGTTTTGGTTCGAATCAAAAGAGAATCTGTGAACCCTAACCTTAAGGTTAAGTACGAATCAACAAGATACAAACATATCGGGTTCACAAGGCACAAAACAACGTGTGTGGACTTAGTGTCGTGTAGATTCAAGAGATGAAGATCGATTAGGACATAATCAAAGTGGGGTACTTGCCAAGTTTAGGCAAGTACTAAGTAATATCGTATGGAATCAACAAATTAAGGAAATATGCCGAAATGGTAATTAAATGGGAAAAAAATCCCATTAGGAACGGGATTGGGGTAGGATTTTGGAGAGGCGACAGGCTAGGGTTCTTCAGAGGAGGAGAGTAGAGAGGTGGCAGATTAGGGGAAATGGGGTTAGGGTTTGAGAGATGGGGATATAAGGAAAGTCGGGGGATGTTTATGAGTCGTTGATCATTTTTTATCAACGGCTGGGATTTGAGCGGGGCTGGGTCGGATTAATTGAATTGGTAAGGGTACTGGGCTAGTTGGGTAGTTTAGGTCCGAAATTAATTGTAGAATTAGAGCCAGATTTTAAATACCCAATTTTAATAAATAAATAATTTTAAAAATTATAGATAAATAGAAAAAATATTATTTGTGCATGCAAATGATAAAAAAAATTATTTGACATTATAAAAATATAAAAATTTATTTTTCATATAAATAATGTAATTACATGTACATATGGGGTATTATTGCAAAATGTGCAATTTAGCCTTGAAAAATACAAATGTAATTATAAGAAATGAACTAAAAATATTTAAAACCTTATATGGGTGTAAATGATAAGTTTAGATGATAAAATCATCATAAAAATAATTTGTAAGGTAATTAATAGATATTTATATAATAAAATACATAAATAAATTAATTTAAAGCCTTTAAAAATTATGAAAAATAGTTGTATATGCTTGTAAATCAAATGATGATGCATATGCATTATTTTGAAAGTGTGTGTATATATATATATATATATATATATTTGAGAAATATGAGGGGGAAATTGGGTATTAACGGCTGCCCATCTTTACCCGGGAAGGATGAAAGAGTTGTCGGATAAATAAATGATGACCGATTTTGACCGAATGGGGTGTTTTGAAAAATATAGGCTGCACCCTGGTCTCTGAGCTGCCTACATATCCCTGGTTTTACAGGTACCAGGCCATGTGTAGTTCTAGATCCAACGATGGACTAAACCGATAGAGTTGTTGTAAGAACAGACAAAATATTCTGGAGAGGACCAATCGGGATTGGGAATGGATGTATCTGAGAATGGTAACGGATATTTGAACTTTATCAGATGGGCATGGATAACAGACGGTGCACGATTACGTTTGAAATAATTGAAGGGTATGAACATTGAATGGAAACTGGAGCGAAGATTGCTCCAGTTAGGAGAATGATTACTTCCTAGATCACCTACAAATTCAAAATACGATGTACGCACATATATTATCGCATAAATTTAAACATGATGCAAATTTCCTCTAGACCATGGAGATTGTCTTTGGACGGTGAGGATGATGTCCTTAGACCATGACGTCCCGGGCCATGAATTGTGAGATAGGGGATTCACAGGCAATGAAATGATGTTCTCGGGCCATGAGGATGATGCCTCTGAACCATGATGCCTTTGAATAATTATGTGCAGTATTAAGAGATCCTCAGGCCATGGTATGGTGTCTCCCGGCTATGAGGAAGATGCCTTCGGACTTTGACGCATTCGGACAAATTTGCTATGTATCAACTCATGAGATGCAAAGACATGATTCTTGAGATGAAACAAGATAGAGCTTAGTATTGTGCAAGATCGAAGGTAGAGCTTAGACCCGAGAGAAGAGAATAATGCAAGGTTTTGTAATTGGAGACAATGCTTAGTCTCATGCAGGGAAGGCAGAGCTTAGCCTTATGTAGTTGAGGAGGCAGAGCTTAGCCTAATGAAAAGTTGGAGACAATGCTTAGTCTCATGCAATGGAAATGCACTGCTTATCCTTATGCATTTTAAGAGGCAGGGCTTAGCCTCATGCAAGGTTGAGACAATGCTTAGTCTCATGCAATAAGAAGGCAGTGCTTAGCCTTATGCAATTAAGGAGGCAAGGCTTAGCCTCATGCAAATATTTGAGACAATGATTAGTCTCATGCAATGGGAAGGCAGAGCTTAGCCTTATGCAATTAAGGAGGCATGTCTTAGCCTCATGCAAAGATTTGAGATAATGCTTAGTCTCATGCAATGGGAAGTCAGAGCTTAGCCTTATTCAATTAAGGAGGCAGGGCTTAGCCTCATGCAAGATAGAGACAATGCTTAGTCTCATGAAATAGGAAGGTAGTGCTTAGCCTTATGGAATTAGGGAGCCGGGGCTTAGCCTCGTGAAAGAATTTGAGACAATGCTTAGTCTCATGCAATGAATAGATAATAAGTGATAGCAGAGTATTTCTAAGATGGAGATGAGTTTGGTAGATTTGTTGTTGTGAAGACAGTGATTCTAAGGTATACATGGCGGCTATCTCTTGTTCCTGCATTCAAAGAAAAATCATGAGTTTTGCGGGGGAGGTTGGTTCGTGCCTTTGTCTGCTTGCTTTGCTCTGCTCCGCATCAAAATTTTGTTTGAGTTACCATGGGTAGCATCTGGCCAAAAAATAAAGTTTTCAAAAAATATGCATGCATAGTTATTTAAAACATAGTAATATGCAGTTTTTTTAAAAATCAATTAGATGAACCGGTAGTTGTGACACTATCAGAGACATTGCGACCTTCTTGCCATAGAATTTTGAGGAGGAACTGCCCCAGTTATCTAGACGAATTTCCGGATGTTCCGCACGCGGTGCTGTTGGCTGAACTTGCTTCGGAATTTTGAGGGTCCTCCTCAAAATTTTGCCCCAGTTTTTTTATTATGAGGGGAAAATGAAATTTTATTGTATTGTGACCGAACTCACAAGGTTGCCTATGTATCCCCTCTTACGGGAATCAGGTCGGGCGTAGTTCAATTACACCATATGAAGAAATGTATATAGTTTAAATATAATATCTTTTGACTGCATCTGAGTTGATAGGCTTTGGCCAAATTCCTCCATCCATTTCTGCGAGTATGAGTGCTCCTCCCGTTAGTACCTTGTGAACCATGTAAGGTCCTTGCTGGTTGGGTGAGAATTTTCCTTTGGCTTCATTCTGATGTGCAAAGATTCATTTTAGCACCAGCTGCCCTGGGGTGAACTGTCTAGGTTTGACCCTTTTGTTGAAAGCTCTGGACATTCTGTTCTGAAAAAGCTAACCATGACACACTGTATTCATTATTTTCCCGTCAATGAGAGCTAATTTCTCATATCGTCTCTTTATCCATTCTGTATCATCGAGTTCAGCTTCTTATATGGATAACAACTTCAGTACCGTAGACTAATAAGTACGGAGTTGCCCAAGTTGACATGCAGACTGCGGTACGACATCCCAATAAGGCAAATGGTAACTTCTCGTGCCACTACTTGTGATTTTCTACCATCTTCCTTAGTATCTTCTTTTATTCTTGTTGGCAGCTTCCACGACTCCATTCATTTGAGGTCGATATGCTGTGGAGTTTTTGTGCTTGATTTTGAAGGTCTCACACATAGCTTTCATTAGGTCACTGTTGAGATTGGTGTCATTGTCTACGATGATGGATTCTGGAACCCCGAATCGGCCTGTTGAGATTGGTGGCATTGTCTGTGATGATGGATTCTGGAACCCCGAATTGAAAAACAATACGGTCCCTAACAAAATCTGCGACGACTTTCTTGGTTACATCTTTGTAAGATGCAGCTTCAACCCATTTCATGAAGTAGTTTATGGCCACTAGAATGAACCTATGCCCGTTTGAAGCAGCATGCTCGTTTGGTCCAATGACATCCATTCCCCAGGCGGCAAAAGGTCAAGGTGCACTTGTTGCATTGACTTCATTTGGAGGTACCCTTATCATTACTGCATGTATCTGGCACTGATGACATTTCTGTATATACCGGATGCAGTCTGTTTCCATAGTCATCCAAAAGTATCTGACTCTAAGTATTTTCTTGGCTAGGACGAAACCATTCATATGTGGGCCGCAGGTTCCAGCATGTATCTCTTCAAGCAGTTTGGAGGCTTCTTTGACGTCGACACACCGTAATAGCCCTAGATCTGGAGTTCTTCTATACAGAATTCCTCCACTCTGGAAGAAATGGTTAGACAATATCTGAAGTGTGCGTTTCTAAATATGGTTTGCATGCTCTGGGTATTCTCCGGTTGCCAAATATTCCTCGATATCATGGAACCATGGATTTCCATCTGTTTCTTCTTCAAAATGAGCACAGTAAGCCGGCTGATTCTGAATCCTTACTGGAATGAGCGATGAAATTCTTGTCCGGGTGTTGTATCATGGAGGACAAGCTGGCCAGTGCATCTGCGAATTCATTCTGGATTTTGGGGACATGCCGGAACTCTATCTTTGTGAATGTCTTCATCATCTCTTGTACGTGATGCATATATGGTAGTATCTTGGTGTTCTTTATAGCCCATTCTCCTTGTACGTGGTATACCAGCAGGTCTGAATCACCAATCACCAACAATTCTTGGATATTCATGTCGACAGCCAAATTAAGCCCTAATATGCAGGCTTCATACTCTGCCATATTATTGGTGCATGGAAAACTGAGTTTTGCGGACACCAGGTAATGTTAATCGGTTTCCAACACCAAAACAGCTCTGACACCGACTCCCTTGAAATTTGCAGCCTCGTCGAAGAACATTCTCTACCCATCGTAGGTTTTATCAATATCCTCTCCTACGAATGACACTTCTTCATCAGGAAAATACGTTTTCAGTTCGTATTCTCCTCCTACAGGATTTTCTGCAAGATGATCTGCTAATGCCTGTCCCTTCACTACCTTCTGAGTTACATAGATGATTTAGAATTCACTCAACAATAGTTTGCATTTGGCTAGCTTTCCTGTAGGCATAGGCTTCTGGAAGATGTACTTCAAAGGATCCATCCTTGATATGAGATATGTGGTATAAGCATAGAAGTAGTGCCTTAACTTCTGGGCTATCCATGTCAGGGCACAACAAGTGCGTTCCAACAGAGAGTACCGTGCTTCGTAAGGTGTGAACTTCTTAATCAGATAATATATGGCCTGTTATTTTCTTCCCGTCTCGTCATGTTTTCCCAAAACACAACCGAAAGCCCCATTTAGTACGGAAAGGTAGAGTAGCAGTGGTCTACCAGGATCTGGCGGGACTAGGACTAGTGGTGTGGACAAGTATTTTTTGATTTTGTCAAAAGCTTTTTGAAAATCTTCAGTCCAACTGGTTGTGGCATCCTTCTTCAACATTTTGAAAATCGGCTCACATATTACAGCTGATTGTGCTATGAAGCGACTCATATAGTTGAGACGTCCCAAGAAACTCATCACATCCTTTTTGTTCTTTAGCGGTGGTAAGTCTTGGATAGCCTTGACCTTTGATGGGTCTAAATCAATTCCTCGGCGGCTGACGATGAACCCTAACAATTTTCCAGCAGGAACTCCAAAGGCATATTTTGCGGGATTCAGTTTCAGATTATACCTTTGCAGTCGGTCAAAGAACTTTCTCAAATCTGTTATGTGATCTGCAGCCTTCTTGGATTTAATGATGACGTCGTCTACATATACTTCTGTCTCCTTTTGTATCATGTCATGGAAAATGGTTGTCATGGACCTCATGTAGGTGGCCCCAACATTCTTTAAACCAAACGACATCATTTTGTAACAGTACACTCCCCATGGAGTGATGAAAGCTGTTTTCTCTGCATCTTCTTCATCCATCCATATTTGATGATAACCCGCGAAGCAATCAACAAAGGGTTGTAGTTCATGCTTGGCGCAATTGTCGATTAGTATGTGTATATTGGTAGTGGTAAATCATCTTTGGGGCTTGCTTTGTTTAAATACCGATAGTAGACACACACCCTGACCTTCCCGTCTTTCTTCGGAACCGGCACAATGTTGGACAACCAAGTTGGATATTCAACTACCCTAAGGACCTTAGCTTTGATTTGCTTGGTGACTTCTTCCTTGATTTTTAGACTCATGTATGGCTTGAACTTTCTGAGTTTCTGCTTTACTGGTGGATACATTGGATTGGTAGGTAGATTATGAGCTACTATGGATGTGCTAAATCCGGTCATATCGTCATACAACCATGCAAAAATGTCTTCAAACTTTTTAAGGAAATGAGTGTACTCTTCCTTCTCTGATGGTGACAAGTGAATGCTTATGCAAGTCTCTTTGACTGTTTCGGAATCTCCCATGTTGACTATTTCAGTTTTGTCCATGTTGGACTTAGATTATTTTTAAAATTCACAACTTCTTTGAAAATTTCCTCAGGTATCATATCCTCTTCTTCTATTTCTTCCGAGTCACTGTCCTTATGTTGCGTTGTCTCATTACATGTCACAGTCGTGGGTTCATCAAGATAAGAAATAGTAATGTTGTAGATAGAAAGATATAGAAGATAGTAATAATAAAACAACAAGCCATTGATAAATATTAAAATGTCAAACAAAGCAATTTTTAATGACTCAAACAATGTTTTCGAAAACAAAATACTAAAAAAAAGAAAATGTTTTTAAAACAAAAATGCTCAAGAAAAATTCTTTTCAAAATAGATGACACTAGCAGCCATGCTACCCCGGGACTCGTCGGGCCCTTGATGGTGTGGCTTTCTAGTTTCTGAGGACGGCTCCTTTCTCCACTGTCTGGATGACGAGGTCTTATTTCTCCTCCTCCTCAACTATTACAGTGCAATCCATGTCTTCCTCTTCAGGAAATAAATTCCTCAAACCAACTAGCACTTCATCCTCTTCGGATCCCCATATCATATCATCCTAATGGAAGGATTTTCTCAGATGTGGTATTGGTTGTTCAAGGGGGTAATAAGAACCGCGCCATGGTGGCGACCAATTTTTATACTCATTCCAGGTGTACTGATATCCCAATCCAAAGGTCATGTCGTGACGTTTTAGCTGTATTAGTTTGACTATACCTTGGAGATTCTTCCCGAGCCCTTTACTGGGTTCATACCCTACCCATGCTAGTATGCTCTCTATTTTGCTGCTCTATCACTTGTCTTTCTCAATTGCATTGACGCGCTCGATGCGATGATAAGTCTCTCCACCCAATTTTCTTCTATTTTCCACGACCGAAACAGTTTGATTGGTATAAGTTGGATTACTCCCTTCTCCATGGATGATCACCTCCTGATGGTTCCATTCAAACTTTACAACCTGGTGCAAAGTTGAAGCCACAGCCCCAACGACGTGTATCCAAGGCCGTCCCAACAATAAGTTGTATGAGGCGGATATGTCGAGTACTTGGAATTCGACATCAACCAGGTTGGGCCCATTTGTAAGCAAAGATTGGTTTCCCCGATCGTGGCCCTTTGAGATCCGTCGAATGCTTTTACGTTCATAGTTCCTGCGCGTATTTCATGAAATTCTTTCCCCAATCTCTCCAGAGTCGTTAATGGACAGATGTTGATACTGGAACCTCCATCTATCAAAACCCTGGCAATGAACTTATCTTATCTTCGCACTGTACCATGATATGCAACACCCTGTTGTGGCTCAATCCTTCTGGTGGAAATTAGTCTTTATGGAAAGTGATTGTATGTCTCTCCAATACTTGTCCTACAATGTTATCCATTTCTCCGCTGGTGATATTGTTGGGCACGTAAGCTTCGTTAAATACCCTCATCAAGGCGTTTCTATATGCCTCAGAATTCTGCAGTAATGATAAAATAGATATCTGAGCAGGGGTTTTGTTCAGATGGTCCACTACAGAGTATTCCCTTGCTTGCACCTTCCTCCAAAGATCATCCGGGCCAGTTTCAATGATGGGCTGCTTCGAAGCAGCTTCTTTACTTGTTCCCCCTAAGTGCTCAGGTGTGTAAAATCTACCAGTCCTAGTCATCCCTTGTGCGGCACCAACTTCTTCCATTTTTGCTTTTCCTTTTCTCCTGGCTTGTACAACATAGTCCCAAGGTACAACTTTTGAATTAAAGGATGGTGCGGGTGCTACCGTCATAGTGAAGGGTGTGGTCATTTCTACTTCAAATGAAGGAGGTGCAACTGCAGCTGCAGCTGTAGGTGTTGTTACTTCCACCTCGAACATGGTCTGTGCGGCTACTTCAACTTTGACTGGTGGCTGTATCTCTACCACAATAGGAGTAAGAGTGATCGCGGGCTTCTTGAGGTCATCCCCTTCTCGAATAAGCCCAATTGACCCTTTCGGTTCCCATTCTTCATCAATCTCTATCGTGTTCACCCCCTTACCCCTGTGATCTGGGAGGGGATTGTTGCGGACGTTAGGTGTAGCCTCATTTGCTTGTATGACCTTGGTATCAATTAGTGTCTGGATCTTGTCTTTCAGAGTGGGACATTAATTAATGGTATGGCCCTTCATGCCGGAGTGGTAGGCACATGTTTTATTTGGATTGACCTATTCTGAGGAGTTTTCCATGGCAACAGCGGGAATAGGCGTGACATAACCAGCAGCTTTCAGCCTTTCGTATAACTGATTGATAGGTTCAGCAATAGGGGTATATTGTTTGGGCGGCTTGCAGTTGAAATTTGGTTTGGGTTTCTGATAGTTCTGGCGGGCTGGCGGTGAGTTCTAATATGCTGGCTGGGTGTTATAAGCATGGTAGGCGATTGCGGGTTGCGGATATCTGGGAGGTGAAGGCTGATATGTAGGTGGAGGTGTTTGACATCTAAGAGGAGATTTTGGACCTTGGACACCATCGCGGCCCTACTTCCTTCTTTTTAGATATACCCTGCAAAGCTTTGTTCGTAGCTTGTAATGCCTCAAAATTAGTTACCATTCCGCTCTTGAGTCCTTCTTTAGTCCTTTCCCCCAATTTGATGATATCGGAGAATTTGTGATTTTTGATAACCATTAACCTTTCGTAGTATTGCGGATCCTGGGCCCGGACAAAGAACTTGTTCATCTGTTCTTCTTCCAATTCTGACCTTACTTTCGCAGCTTCCGATCTCCACCGAGTAGCATACTCGCGGAAAGCCTCTGTTGGCTTCTTTTTAAGATTTTGGATATAGAAGACATCTGGTGCATTCTCCGTATTAAACCTGAACCGATCCATGAAATCCGATGCCATGTTTACCCAGCTAATCCACTTCTTTAGATTTTGACTGATGTACCAAGATAGGGCATCTCCAGTGAGGCTCCTCATGAATAATTTCATGCGAATCCTTTTATCCTTTACAACTCCTACGAGCTTGTCACAGTATGTCCTTAGATGCACCTTTGGGTTACCTATTCCGTCAAACATCTCGAACTTGGGAGATTTGTAACCCTCTGGCAGTTCTACGTCCGGCTGAATACACAGATCTTCATAGTTCAAACCCTCAATGCCTTTACCCCCTTCGACGCCTTGGACTCGACTTGTGAGTTTCTTAAGTTCTTCTACAATATTCTTAGTGAGAAGGTCCTTCTCGGCGGATTATGGTGTGTATGGGGTTTGTTAAGTGGGGTGAGGTAGAGTTTCTACATATATGGGGTTGTTTTGATGGATACCAGGGGTTTGGGTATAGTGGTGATCATTGGTTAAGTTCTGCAAATTGGGGGTAAGATGTGGTGTATTTTGAGGGCTATGGTAGGTGGTGGTTTATGGATACTAGGTTGGATGATGTTGATGCTGAGGAGAAGTTGGTATTGGTAGAGGATTAGGATTTTGGGGAGGTGTTGCATATTGATGAGGTGCAAGGGGATTTTGTGGATATTGGTTTGGTCTCCTTTGAGGAGGTGCTGGGTTTTGGGTGTTCTGTTGGTTGATATCTGGGATGTTTAAGGTGAGGGAGAGGTTTTCCAAGTTGTGGACCTGCTCAATTTCCCCTTGTAACTCCAATATTTTCTGCTCCAACCGTAGAACCAAATCATTTTGTGCCGGAGTACTCCGACCATCTGAAGTTTCAACATTTTCTACATGCGTAGCGTTGTCTTTCCTGATACCGCTCACGTCATACATCTTAGATTTCCCCTTATTTTTAGGATCACTTGGAGAAGGAGGAGGTGGAGGACCTCTGGATCTGGTATGATATGCTGATGATGCCAGTATGCATGAACCAACCTTAGGGAGTGGGAATAATTAAAGCAAAGAAAAACAAAAAAGGTAAACAAGTTAGTAGGTAGTTTTGAAAGGATATTTGCAGTATTTAAACATGTATTGCGGAATTATAAATTCGTGTCCTAATTTGGGGACCTCATTGTGCCCAAGGTAGGCCTAGAGACATACATTTTGTAGAAACTTAGTGCCGACAATTGCCTCATTTCATTAATGTAATAAAGAGATCAAATTAAAACAATAATAAAAAGAGTTACTAGTGGCATTTGCCTTTTACAATTAAATTCTAAAACGACTCTAGAAAAACAAGTAAACAACAATTCTAATCTACTTGGTCCCGGAGGGACCTTCTCCAAGCTTGGACTTCTTATCCCCATCGATCAGATTCCCCAGGTCGCGCATGTCCAGCAACGGATACGCCCTTGCTAGGTGTCTTTCTTCGTTGCCCTTTGTATTCTGACAATCCACAATCCTTTTCCTCATCTTCCCTTCAAGCTCCATGAGACCATGCTCTAAATACTCCAACCTTTCTTTTGATTCTATAGCAATTCCTCTCCATTTATTGATTGATTCCATGCCTACCTTGTGTCGTTCCAAGTGTCTGGCCTCAGACTCAAAGATTCTTTTGCGCAACCTCTTGTATTTTACTTGTACTTCAGCAGCGCCGTATATGACCATGTTTTCTCGATCAATCCCCGGCTTGACTTCTCCCGCTATATCATCATCCAACCATGATAGGTAGAAATATACATGATCGGCATGGTACCGATGGTGTGATGGTATCCTTTTCCACAATTATCTTCAGATGCCACATGTGTTGTGCCTCACACTTGAATGAAATGGCATCACCATGAAAGTTTGCTTTGTAGTGAACCATCTTGGAAACTCGTGGTATGACTTGCTTTCTCCCAGCCTGTCTCATGACCCTGATAGGAGCATAAGGATAGATACCCCTCAACCCAATCAGCACTAAGTGAGGAACATCTCTTGACCTGATGATGAACTCGTTAGTAGGGAACCACTCAAACATTCAATGGACCTTGTCATCAGTCAAATTGCTAAAGAAATGTACCCAATCCGCAACCTTTCCCGATTCTGCAAACCTGTCTGGGATGAAAGTCATTCTTTTTGGATGGTGAAAAGATATGTGGTCATTCCATGGCCGTCATGAAAATTCTTGATAGTACTGTCCCCTTTGAAGATGTTCCAACAACCATATTTGCAGTAACAGATTACAACCCTCAAAATGCCTAAATCCCTTCTTGCAACGGTCCAAGGCTCGATATATCTTTGCCACGATCATTGGGAAGATATTGTAGGTATGTCCCTCAATTCCTTCCATTAAGGTCTTGGTGACCATAGCCAAACGAGTGTGGATCCTGTCTCCTTGAATGGGGAATGCTATCATCCCTAGAAAACAGACGAGGAACACAAAAACCCAGAAATGACTCCAGCCTAGAGAAGAGATGGAAAACTCAGCATGATAGATACAGTAGGATGTGTTGGGCCCATAATGCTTGTAAAGGAAGTCGAAAGGTATGTAAGACTTCTTCAGGTAGACTAACTCGTCATTCTTTCTAAGACCCATCATTTTCATAAACCCTCTAGAAGTACGATTTTCAGGTACCAATAAACCAGGGCTATCCCAGGGAAGCCCAACAAAACCTCCTATTTCCTCAATAAGGGGAGTCATCTCTATATTACCAAAATAGAAAATAGCCCTCTTTTTATACCAGAACATAGTAGCGGCCTCGATTAGTACATTTTTTGGCTGAATGTCCAACAAAGACGGTAGATTTCTGAGAATTCTTTTCACATGGTTTTTGTCGTTTGGCGAGAGATTTTCCCACCGGTCTAGCAACCTAGGTGAGATACTTTGGACCATTCCGAACCTGGGGACTTCGTGCCTCAATTCTGCAAAACACATAAAGTTAGCCCTCTCCCCCTCCGAATTTTATTGTTTACGCATTAATGATTAACATATCGGCACGTTTTCTCCAAATAATGCACATATCATATTTTTGACCGTTGGGATTATGGAAATCCCGATGGGATTTGGATAAGGCTTGCCTTAGAGAGTTATTTTGCGGACAACATTCTAACTCGTATTAGGTTCAGACATGATGCATGCACAGGTAACATTAGAATGGGGTTTTTTTTATAAGAGTCTAGACCGGTACCCTCAAGTGGACAACTTGAGAGGGAAAGGCACAGAACCGTTGACTGCACCGTTGATCGACTAGTTTTACCGCAAATAATCCTTTCCAAATTTAAAAGGGTGTTATAGGAAGAGCACAGACACTCATCAAGTGCCGTTATGGTATTAATTGCACGAGTGGAATATGATGTAGAGCATGTAATTATGCAAAGATAAAACAACACGTTGTCAAGTATTTTGCAAGATGAAGCGATAAATACAGTATTTGATAAATGTAAAGACAGAAAAGAAAGAAAAACAAGAAAGGAGTTAGTTCGTATAATGGAAAAATTATAATAAAGCAATAAAATGGGTAGAGATTGGAAAAGACATAACAAAATTATTAAAAAACAAAAATTGGAGCAAGTGAACACCATTTGGAAATAACGGTGGGGATGCATATTATGACCATATTAAGCGAGAATGCATGTAAGTTCATATAAAGGAAAATATAGGGAAGGGGTGTGCATGTGGCAAATAAAAGGGAGAATGGGAGTTGGATGTTCAAAATAATAAAGACACGCATATCGAGAGAGACTAATTCATATAGACCAAGTTCATTATGGTAAGAGCCTAAGGAAATCCCCAGCAGAGTCGTCATGCTGTCGCGTGCCTTTTTCTTACGAAATTGGGTTTCGACACGTGACAACTCTTTTAAAGGAAGGGTTATAAAAGAGAGAGTCGCCACCTAACGGGTTTGAGGTGCGTTAGGGCACCTATTTGCAAATAACTCTGGATTAACCAGTCTGTGTCACCAGTGATCAGGTAAGGGCTCAAATTACCTTGAGGAGAAGGTGTTAGGCACTCCTCGAGGTCCACAACAGTGGGTCCCGACCAAACTCGAATTATATGAATTAGTCAAAGAGAAAAGAAACACTTGGACAAATAAAAGAATTACTTTAAACAGAAATAGGGGGTCCTAGGTTTTTTAGCCTAAAGGATCAACCCGTGCAACATAAATAATACTTCGTAACTCCCTCAAGATGGGGTGCTACTCATATTATTCAGCAGGCACAGACTATCATCTCCTGCTACCCGATTACTATCTTTAAGTTGTTTATCTAAAGCGCTCTAGTCAATTCTAAGTCGTACCCTATGCATGCACTACCCGTCCTAGGCCTATGGTCCAGGAGGCATTTGGACCTCTATTTCAGGGTGGTTCTAGACCTTAACTTAGGCTGCTCAAAAAATAAAATACTAAGCGACATACAAAAAACAGTTTAGGACTTTCAAATAGAAGCAAGTGTGGGATCAAGTTAGCCTTTAGACATCAAACGCACGCCAAACTGGTTAACATTTTGACAGATTTTAATTAATTAAAGCAGAATCCTATAGGCAAGATCTCTATGTGATATTAAATGAATGAGCAGACAGTCATGCGCAAAGCCAGTTTCTTAGTGCGATTGCCAAAACCTACATAAGTTTGCCTACTATTTTTTAGCATAATGAGATTAAGCTTACTAGCATGATATCTAGGTGTTTTATGAAATAATAAATAGTGGCAATCACAGAAAAATATCCAGAATAACTTGTTTTAATCCCACAAGCATGCTTTCTGGTGAGGGTAACCGTACACTGTTTGGAAACTTATGAATAAACGAGCGAAAATGATAATTAAGTTGATTCAAACCTATATGCATGCTTTCTACATTTAATCCAATTTTAGATCCTATACACATGATTTCTATAAATCGTGAACAGAACATTATAAAATATGATTTTGCACATATATAAAATCATACCATTTCCTATAGGCATGGTCTCTAACAAGCAAAAATAGAACATCATTGAACCGAACATTGAACCTATGGGCATGGCTGCTAGCATGTGATGACTAAACATAATAAGGTACATATAGGCATGATTTCTAACATAGAATATTTAACAACATAGTATCGAACCTACATGCAAGATTTCTAACCAACTTTATTGCAAATGTAAAATAACAACCCCTTCCCAATATCACTAACACCCCAGAATTATTATTACAAATAATTATTACATACCAGAATTGACTGTAGTAAATTACAGAATAAATATAACTATAGGGAGCCAACAGAAGGACCAAATGCACCTAGACATGCCAAGCCTTCAAATCACAACAACTCCAAAATCTCATGCTCATACATACAAAATAACTAGCTGTTGAGAGATTCACCCATTGGACATATGTCAAGGCTGAGCATACAGAACCTAGGACCCTAGTGTGTCAGAGTTCCCAAGGACTTCAAAAGCCTAGGACAGTGCCCACACTAGGGAGGTTGATCAGAAACAATTCAGGGAAAGACTAGGGACCAGGTCCTAGTGTGTCAGAGTTCACAAGGGTCTCACATGAACCCTGAGTAGTGCTCACACTAGGGAGGTCAAAGGACGGACCTAAGTAACCTTGGCTTTCAGCCGACTAAGAATAAGAATTTCGAAGGACCATGGAAGTAGAATGGGATTAGGAGATCCACTGAAGGACAAAATCACATATACAAACAAACAACAGACATGCTTGAACTTAGGAAGACTTAGTCAAGTTTCAGGAAATAAAATCAATCACATGCTAACAAGGCAAGTCATAAGACAAATTTATAGTGATAACAGAGGATCTAGATTAGGCTAAGTGCAGAAACTAGTGTCATAGGAAGAAACCAAATAGCAATAGATAATGACAGGCTAAAAACTAATTAGGTCAATTATAAAAGGTGTCAAAATATGATGAAAGCAAGATCAAACAGGTCACATTATAGTAGGTTCAACAAACATACTTGTAATTCTATTAATGCATACGTCTATACATAGTTAACTATTCTATAGCAGGAGATATGAGAACATGTTCAAATAACAAACTTAAACTTTAAGAGATTACTATTAGTGACATAGGGGTTTAGCATGATCGAATTAACATACTCAAAGTAGATTTAAGCATGTCTCAAATTACAATGTAATAGCATAACATAGTCTAATTGAAGTAACACATTAACAGAAATCAGAATGAAACAGCAAAGGTCTGATAGCTCACCAGTTAAGGTGAAAAAAGGAAGAACAAAACCAACGATATTGTGAATATCACCAAACAAAGCAGAAACTTAACAATTTCTGGCCTTGGCTTTCAGCCGGCCAAAAATCAGAATATAGAAAAAGTCTTTATTGAAGAAATAAAAGCAATAAGCCTTAGTTTTTGTAGTGTTCTTAAGGAACTTTTCCGAACTTCCCCCCTTTATCAAAGGGGAGCGGTAAGAGGTTTAAATAGTGTAAGAACTGAACATATAAACATGGAAATAATTAATTCAAACACTAAAAAGGCAAGCACTTAAATCAGTAAGGAAGAAAAATTTGAAACCCTAGTTTAAGGTAAAAATACACAAAATTAGAAGAAAATAAAGGCAAAGAATCACATATTGCATAAAATTAACATAGAAAGGAAATTATTCAAAGGAGAACACATAATCAAACAAGATTTGGTTCGATTAAAAAGGATCTGAAACTCTAATTTAGGGCAAGTAAAAGAAATCGACAAAAATAGGCAGATTCTCACATAATAAGGCGAATATAGACAAGATACTACTCAAAATCAAAGATTGAACCAGTTTTGGTTCGAATCAAAAGAGAATCTGTAAATCCTAACTTTAGGGTTGAGTACGGATCAACAACATACGAACAAATCAGGCCCACAAGGCACAAAATAACGTGTGTGGACTTCGTGTCGTCCAGATTCAAGAGATGAAGATCGATTAGGACAAAATCAAAGTGAGGTACTTTCCATGTTTAGGCAAGTATAATATCGTAGAGAATCAACAATAAAGGAAATATGTCGAAATGGTAAGTAAATGGAAAGAAAATCCCATTGGGAACGGGATTGGGGAGGATTTTGGAGAGGCGGCGGGCTAGGGTTCTTCAGATAAGAGGAGTAGAGAGGCAGCATATTAGGGGAAATGGGGTTAGGGTTTAGGAGATGGGGATATATTTCATCAACGGTTGGGATTTGAGCGGGGTTGGGTCGGGTTTAATTGCATGGGTAAGGGTACTGGGCTAGTTGGGTAGTTTAGATATGAAATTAATTGTAGAATTAAGGCCATATTTTAAATACCTAATTTTAATAATAAATACTTTATAAAAATAATAGATAAATAACAAAAATATTATTTATGCATGAAAATGATTAAAAACAATTATTTGACATTATAAAAATCTAAAAAGTTATTTTCCGTATAAATAATGTAATTACATGTACATATGGGCTATTATTGCAAAATATTCCATTTTGGCCTTGAAAAATACAAATGTAATGATAAGAAATGCACTAAAAATATTTAGAACCTAATATGAGTGTAAATGATAAGTTAAGATGATAAAATTATCACAAAAATAATTTTTAAGGTAGTTAATAGATATTTATATAATAAAATACAGAAATAAATTGATTTAAAGCCTTTAAAAATTATAAAAATTATGAAAAATAGTTGTATATGCTTGTACATCAAATGATGATGCATATGCACTTGACAAATATGAGGGAAAAATTGGGTATCAACAGCAGGCATTGAGGATTTCTCTGAAATAAGACTTGCCCCTCCTATGGAAGGGATCGAGTCCTCTATTCCAAAATCGGGAAAAGATAATAAGAGAAAAAGGGTTTCGAAGTCCGAATACCCCCAAGATAAAAGGGGCCGTAGACGCAGGAGGAATGTCATTCACATGGACAAAGACGCAATCCACCAGTTTCAAGATGATGAAGAAGATGAGGGCGAGGATTCGACGCTGGTGGTCCGAACCAAAAGGCCAGTCGAGGAAGCCAAACCCTCTGAACCATAAACTCTGCCTCGTGGTGAGGAAACTCCAAAGAAAGTCATGGGTAAAGCCCCTGAATTTCCCGAGGTCGAGGTTGTTTCTCGCCCTTCAACAAACACACCAAAAAGGGCAGTTTTCGAAGTCCCCATGGTCGAACAGAGCGACCCGGGAGATTCTCCTGGGGCCATGAAAATAGGTCACTCTCCATCATTACCGACTTATTCTGAGGACGCCATAAGGGAAGCCCGGGACTTAAGAACACCTGACTTAAGCGGAGTCCTCGGTGAGGATGATCCTTTCCGGGATTGCTTTACTGGGGTTGACGATGCCGACCTCAACGATGCGTCTACCCTCTTCGAAGAGGCCCAACATCTTTTCTCTAAGGTAAGCATTAATTCTTGTCATTGCAATTTCCTTTTTCTCACCTTACCTTATGTAACGACCCGACCGGTCATTTTGAAATCTAGCGCGTCGTTCAACATTTTAGGGTCATGGGCAGCTCCGTTTCAGGTATTATTACTTGTAGGTGTGCTCGGAATTGAATTTCGGAAAGTTTAGAGTTTATTTGGAAAGAAAATTCTCATTTGAGAAGCCTTAAGTTGGAAGAATCAACTAAGATTGGAATTTTGAGTAAACAACCTCCGAATCAGGATTTGAAGGTTCCAGCATGTTCGTATGATGATTTCGGACTTGGGCGTATGTCCGGATTGGGTTTTGGATAACCCGGGAGTGTTTCGGCATATAATGTGGAAGTCATCATTTTGAAGGAATTTCCTATGTTTGGCTTGAAGTGCATTTCAGTGATATTGATATCCGTTTGGGATTCCGAGTCTGGGAATAGCTTCGTATGGTGATTCTGGAGTTGTGAGCGCGATTGGAAGCGAATTCGGATGTCCGAAGGTCATTTTGAAGTCATTTGGCTAAAGATAGGAATTTGAAGGTTTTTGAGAAATCCGACCGAAAGTGGAAGTTTTGATATCGAGGCCGGAATGCGATTACGGAAGTTGGATCAGGTCCGTAATGTCGAATATGACTTGTGGGAAAAATTTGAGGTCAATCGGACATGATTTGATTGGTTTCGGCATCGGATGTAGAAGTTGGAAATTTCTAAGTTCATAAAGTTGGGATTTGGGTGCGATTCGTGGTTTCGATGTTGTTATATGTGATTTGAGGCCTCGAGCAAGTCCGCATTATATTTTGGAATAGGTTGGTATAATTGGACGGGGTCCCGGGGGACTCAGGTGGATTCCGGGTGGTTAACAGATCGATATTTGAAGTTGAGAAAAAGCTGAAGCTGCTGGTGTCTGGTGTGACCGCACCTGCGAGGCTTTGGCCGCAGGTGCGGACAATGGGGCGCCGGTGCGATTTTGGGGTGGAGTTGAGGAAGCCACATGTGTGGGAGATTGGTCGCACCTGCGGGAGCGCAGGTGCAGAAGTAGGATCGCAGGTGCGGAAATGAGGCTGGGCATAATGTTTTAAAACCGAGATTCTTGGCCATTTCTCTCATCTTTCTCATGGCTTAGGCGATTTTAGAAGGGCTTCAAGAGGGGAAACTCATCATCAATGTCAAGGTAAGTAATTCCTTCATGTTCCTAAGTTAAATACAAGTATATGCATGGAATTGGACATGGAAACTGGTAGGAAATTTGGAATTTATTGAAGAAAACCTAGAAATGGTAATTTGGATTTTAGCCACGAATTTGAACATGGAATGTAGAGTAAATTGTATATTTGAACTAGTGGAGCTATGGGTATATTATATCTTCGAGAAAATTTCGGTTCCAGGCACGTGGACCTGAGGGCATTTTGGTCATTACACTAAGCGGGTTTGGGAAAGTATATAATTTGAATTTGTTGCAAGTATTAGGATGAATTTTCATTGCTTTTCCCGTTAATTGGTAGTTTTGGGGCGTTGTGCATCCATTGGAGTCGTCAGAAGGGCTTGGAAGCCGGTTATGGGACTTCAGAGCAAGGTAAGTCTCCTTTCTAACTTTGTGAGGGGGAATTATCCCCCTAGGTGAACTAATTAAGTATGTGTTACTATCTGCAGGGGCTACGCACGCACGAGGTGACGGGAGTCCGTGCGTAGCTACTATTATGCCATGTCCGGGTAGCCTATGACCCACTAGCATGCCTTACCTGTTGTACCTGTGATCTTGTCTGTAATATTAGACTGATAATATAATCGAAATTGTAATCGAACGACTAAGGAAGATTAGAGTTTATTTTCTTAATCATCTAAAAAGAGAATTGATTTCCTTCGCGAGCAATTGTATTTCCGGATAAGGTTGTATTATTAAACATTATAAAAACTTGGCAAGTGAATTTTGAAAAAGGATTTAAATACTATTTTGTGGTTTTCAAAAGAGAAATCTGTCATTTACTTGTGTATTTGTTTTCCCAACGTAGTCGGGGTGGACTGTTGATTGTGCATGACTGCATGTTACCGCTTCGCAATTTACATTCCGCGAGGGGAGTGTTATTTCTCCAACTCTCATGGGAACGGGCCGTATGCCACGACGAGATTGAAAGAAATATTATGGTTCGGACCGTTCGACCCTCGGTAGTGCACAAAGATGATTATTATGATGGCTCAGGCTGGTTGTCCTTATCCCGTATGCGCATGCTAAATTGTTAAATGTTTTTCATGATTTTTGAAGTGATAAGATATTTGGGGGAAAATAAAGAAGTAATTATTGATTTATGATATTTGAGGGAAAACAAAGAGGAAATTGTTTATTGAAGATATTTGGGAAAATAATGAGAAAGTGGTAACTGTTTGTTTACTTCCAGTATTTACTTGGATTTCAGTGCCTTGTATATATGCTGCTTTACTACCTTTACATGCCTTTCATGTTCATCTTATGCTGTTAAATTAATTGTTGGACCCTAGTGAGTGTCTAATTCGACCTCTCGTCACTACCTCTCTGAGGTTAGGCGGGCGACTTACTGAGTACACGTTGCTTTTGTACTCATGCTACACTTGCTGTGCATTTTTATGGCACATGTACTCTCATAGTGACATGGCTGGTTTGGAGACTTAGGCGAGCTGCACCATCCGGAGGCGATCCGCAGCTGACAGAGTCTCCCTCGTACTGTATTTATTTTCATTTTAAATTTTTTGTCCAATTTGTATTTCGGACAAGCTTTGTAGTGATTGTATAAATTCTTAGAAATTGCTCATGTACTTGTGACACCGGGTTCTGGGATGTGTTGGGATAGAATTGGTAAAATGGAATATTCAAACTATTGTTTTACTCGACAGATTTTATTTAGTTAATATGTAATAAAGTGAAGGGAAATGTCTTTTTTTCATAAATGTTAAAACAAGAAATTGTTTCAAGTAATTAATGATTGGCTTGCCTGACAATGATGTCCGGCGCCATACCGACCTTATGGATTTTGGGTCGTGATACCTTAAGTGATATCTCTTTTTCCACGTAGGCCTTTACCAAGTTTCGGGCCGACCTGAGCCAATATGAGGCCAAGCTTAAGAAGTCATCGGGTGAAGGGAAGGCCCTGAAGCTCCTTTGTTGTCAAAAGGAGGAGGAGCTCAAGGACCTTCGGGAAGACTTGGCCAAGGCTCGAGAGGATGAGGTCGAGCTAGACAAGCAGGTAACTGTCGTTTTGAAAGAGTATGGTCTTCTCGACCCAACTGTGGAGGCTAACACTTCAATGTCTCAGCTATAGCAAAAATTGGAGATGATCGGGCATCTTCGAGGTGAGGACGATCTGGTTAAGGCTGAGTGCGACCGATGGAAGGAAAATATGGGCCTCCTTGCTGCGGATAAAGAAGCTGCTTTAGCCAAACTGGCATCGGCTAAGATCCATCTTAGGGGTGTCAAAGAGAAGGGTTCGGCCCAGGCCAAAAGGATTATCGAGCTCGAGACCAAACTTTCCAAGGCCGAGGCCGAGGTTGCTGAAACCAGGGCTGAGGTTGAGAAGACGAAGGCCACGACCGATAAAACCATTGTTGTATATCTAATGGATACCAAGGTTTCTCAAACGAACCTGAGGGAAGCTTCTGACTGGTAAAAGCGGGGTAATGACGTGGCCAAGTGCCAATCTCGGAGGGAGACCCTCGAATAAATTCATGCTCGAGGTTTCGACTTCACTGAAGAGATAGCTCAAGTAAGGGCGTTGGAAGTCGATGCCAGATTTCTCGTCTCCTCCGACGATGACGATGGCGGTGAAGGCAGTCAAGGTGTGTCCGATAACGAAGAGGGGCCCGAAGAAGAAGCTACTTCCGAAAGAGAGACCAGCCCTGGGCGTAGATAGGATTTTTCATTCTCTTTTTGTATTTTCTTTTATGCAAAACCTTTTGTCGGATCCTTGTACATACATCTTTCTTAAGTATATAAAAGAATAAATTTCATTGAATGTCTTCTCAATATTTTTTGCCTTAAAATTCCCGCAATAATTTCATTCTTTGAATGGTATGTTCGAGATTCTGTCTCAGACGATTTCTTTGAAGTTGCCGTGGTTGGGTTCGAATAAGGTTCGAACCTTCGGGGCATAAAACCTTTGTGTTGGATAATGGCGAGTCTCTAAGCCATAATTAAAATATTTATTTAGGCTTGGGATAGTCGAACCTTTGGGTTAGGATGGGGTAAGAACAAGATCTCGAACCCTAAGTGTATTGGCCCTTAGGATCTTTTAAGTCGGGCTGATACAGCCTCTAACACATGGCTATTGTTTCCCCTTTTCGGCTTAAAAGACTTAGTAAATTTTTTTATGTTTATGCCTTGGCATGCATCTTTTACCCGTTGGGTTTTTCGAGGATTTAGTGTCGATCAGAACTCTTTTTTTTAGTGCCTTAGCAAAAAGGTCATGGGCGGCTTTCCAGCCATGCCCCATGACCCCTTGGACGCGCCTCGTGGTGTCCTGGCAAGCCTCCCAGGGCCTAGCGCTAGGGATGACGCCTTGGTCTTGGATGCGCCAAGTGACAAGAGCGCATGTGCCTCTGTTTCCCCACCGATATCCCTTGCTAGCGCCAAGCCACAAGCAGCTGCCAACAGCGCTGCGCACGCAGATAATGCCGCGCGCACAGATTGTGATGCCAAAGACAATGTTGCTGACAACGGACCTGTTTCTACCTTGTAGGAAACTAGGTACTTTTCATTGTAAATAGCGAGTAGTTTTATTCCATGTACTTTCATTATGTTCCTCTAGCTTAGTTAGGTCAAGTCTTGTAACTTTGGTTTACTTTTTTTAAGCATTATCAGGGGGGATCAAACAATCAAAATATTTCTAGCAAGCAATTCTCTGTACTGGTGTCTCTGCCCCTCGACACCGCATTGCCTTCTTTTGGTAATAGATTTCACTAATGCATTCAAGCTTTCTTTCAATTATCATTATTGTTCTCTCAATTGTTCTTGACATTGGTTCTCCCGTACAGCACTGACAATCTCGTCTAGCATACGGAGGGGACCTCAGTTGGCCGAAAACAACTGCATTGACATCAGTTGCTTAGACTTACGTCTCCCTTCCAAGGAATCTCAGGAAGGCGTCGCGTAACAGTTGGTATCGGAGCCTAGGCTCGACATCGGACGAAGGAACGCATTTCCATTACCACCATTTCTGACCATGGTGAATCATGCGGACTGCATTGCGACCCTTGAAGAGACGGTTGACGTATTACGACCCACCGTAAATATGGTGCCTGAACGAACCAGCCTAGTGCAAAGGTTTGACGACCTGGACCACAAAATGCTTCAGGCCGAAGTTGACATAGAAAACATCAGTCGCGACTCTTACGGAGACGGGCAAACGGCAGCCACTGAGGCAGTTGAAATGTTTGGTAAATTTGAGGTCCTCCAACATGAGTGTGCCAAGGATTTATCCTATAGGGCACAAGAGGAAGACAGGGTTACTGCTGATGAGTGGTGATTTTACCACTCATTTTAGCTCTTTTTTGTTAGATTTTGCATCCTTTAATGATAACATGAGGTCGTTTATGGTGTGTATTGTTCGACTTTCAGGAAAATGATGCCATGAAGTGATTGGTGTTGAATTGAAGTGGAATTGAGCACAAATTGGTGGAAAAAGCACAAAAACCTTCGGTGATTCCGCACCTGCGGACATTTGGTCGCTGGTGCGACATCGCCCCTGCGATGTAGTGTTCTGCACCTGCGCAACTGGCTCAATTGTACTGAGGCCGTATTTGCGGCGTGCTATCTGCACCTGCGGAACCGCAGGTGTGGTAGTTTGGTCCGCATCTGCGGAAAAGGATAATGTCACTCGGAATCGCACCTGCGATGTGGAATCCGCACCTGCTGAGCCGCATCTGCGAGGATTTGTCCGCAGGTGCGGTCAACGGGCATCATACCTGGACATATTTGTAAAATCACATTTTCCCAATCCCAAACCCACATATACTCGACCTAGAAGATGTTTTCAGGATCTTTTGGCATTGTTTTAGCATATTTTCAGTGTTCTACACTAGAGAAGAACAACTTTGGAAGCTAGGGTTTGCAGACACACTTGGGTTTTTAAGATTTGAAGCTTGTGGTTAAGTATTTATTACCCATTTATGTTTATTTCTTCATTTCCTTGCTTTGTATTGAATATTTAAGTGTGTAGTATTTATTTCCAACACTCAATCTTGTTAATGGAAATACTCATGTTTAAAGTGTGGATTAAATGCCTTGTTGTGCTTATGTATTGAATGATATTTTATCTTTTATGAAGTGAGTTATTGTTTCTTTAATTATTCTTGTTATTTAATGTTTCCAAAGGGATTAGCTAACCCTAGGACTCGCCCACTAACTCCGAATTAATTTTGGGAAAAATAATTTGGGGTTGGGAAAGATTAATTAACAAGAACTTGAGGCTTTAACCTTCATTTTATAGATTCTACATAGGAATAGGATTGAACTACTTGTAGCCATATCTGGGTGTGCTTAATTTCTTAATTGGGTTAGGAATAATTCAATTAGAAAGTCTTGTTAGTCTTCGGAAGAAGCTAATTAAAATTATTATCCGTGGCTAATTAACATAAATCGCTCATAGTTGTGATATCGTGAAGTACATTGGATCGTTACTTGAGTGTAATTCCTGATGCATCCATACTTATAGCCATTGATCATTTTACTTTCTTTCTAGGTTAGTTTATATTTTTGCATTTAGATATAAATATTTTTACAACCAAAATCTAAGTGTTTGGCATTGCACGATATGTGATAATTCTCTTACATTCCTAATCGCCTACATATTGTTCTCTGTGGGATTCGACCCCAATCTAGTTGGGTTATTATATTTGACAATCGACCGCTTACACTATTTTAAAGTGTAATTTGAGCCTATCAAATTTTGGCGCCGTTGCCATGGAACAATTTGGCGTAATTTAGGTTGTTTGAGAAATAAGCATAAGTGCTTTGGTCCAAACTTGTGAATATTTGTGTAATTATTTCTCTTACCTTGGTCTATTTTTCTTATTTGTACTTGATTAGTTTCTTAATTTTTGATAAAAAAAAATGGCATCATATAATGAAAATTGGTCGGATGGTAGTTGTTCATACTTTGACGACCCTTGTCCTTATTGCGGAGGACCACACTCGTGGCAAAATTGTTTAAATTCTCCTGGGGATGGATTGTGCGCACAATCTCAAACTCATGAATGGAGTATTTGTGATAGGTGTGGTTGCCAAAATGGTCATTGGTATGATTGTGATTATTTGTCCATCCCTTCCCCAAGCCCCCGCTATGATGGTTCTACTTTTTGTGATGAAAATTTTAGGGATGAGGAAGTGGAAGAAATCGAGCATGCCCGAAATAGAGAGTTCAAACTCATGTTGGAGTGCTTACTTGAAGAAGGAAACAAAGAGCAAAATGCCTTGGAGGAGCTTTTGGAAAATCGCCTCCAAAATGAATTAGCACTTGAAAGATTGCACTCACAAATGGATGAAATGATTGAAGCCTTAAGGGTTCTAAAAGCCTTGGGGGTGAGTAATAGCAAAAGAACCTTCTTTGGAGGTTGAAGCTGAAAATCCTTTCTTGGCACTTGATCAAAACCAAGAAGAACTCTTAAATGCTCAAAATGAGAAGATGATGCTCATGTTGGAGGCCATTCTTGAAAATGAGGAAAAGCACAACTTTGCACTCGAGGACTTGAAACATGACGTGACTCAAAATGATGAGCACATCCGCACTTTGGAGGATCAAATGAAAGCATTGATGGAGGCTCATTATGCCTCTCAATTTGAAAGTGTGGAAAGAAGCCAAGAAGAGTCCAATTCCGAGGAAGAAAGTGAGCTTTACTTTGAGGAATCAAGACTTGAACATCCGCCAACCGACCCAATGAGTATTATTGATGCCAAGAAAATGGGGAATTAGAGTCAACCGGTGTAAATGAAAATTTGGTTGAAATTGACTCTAATCCGGGGGAAAAAGAGGATGTCAAAATCCGGGAAAAATTGCAAGTTGGAGGTTTGAAGTCACATTCCAAGCATTTTTCAACATTGGAATTGTGTGATGATATGGAAGTTGAACTACAGGAATCAATGAAGGATTGCGAGGAGGAAAAACTCATACCATACATTTTACAATTTGAGGGAACAAGAAATCAAAATGACATACTTCACATGAAAGCCAAGAATCGCAAAATGAAGAAATCAATGCTTGGCTCGGTCATCGACTTATCACCCCCCATTGCTCGTGGTCACAAGCTTGATTCCAAGTTAGGTGCCCAGTTCATATCGTCCAAGTGGCGATAAAAGTGGTAAAGTTGACTTACGTCGTGCCACAATGTTAAATGCGGCGCTTGGTGGGAGGCAACCCATCGTTTTCAAAATTTTTGGTCGTTTTTTAAATTTTCTTTTTTAGAATAGCTTAGTATATTATTTTGCACTAATCTGCCAAGTTTTAGATTTTTTGGAGCTAAGTTGCGAATTTTTGAGAGCGGTAATGTACCGAAGCAGTGGCTGCCCAGAAATGCCTTGCTGAACCCAGGGACTGCCGCACCTGCGGTAAAGAAATCTGCAGGTGCGCCTTCGCAGAAGTGACTTCCAAAGCACAGGTGCGGATTATACCGCAGATGCTGTCACGCCCCGAACCTGGGGGCCGCGACGAGCACCCGGTACCTTACTCAACTGAGTACCAACGTAACGTATCTTTCTTATTATATCATTACATACACATGACATACGAGCCTAGTAGGCCAACATAATCCTTTATAAACTCAAAACACAGGCCGGCCAGGTCGTACAATCCTTTATATACACGACATATATCTACAAGCCTCTAAGAGTACATAAATATCATAAAGGTCGGGACAGAGTCCCGCCTTACCAAACAATACGTGTCTAAATCATACTAACCAATGAGCAACTCCGAAGCAAATGGAGCGCATCAACATCTTCTGCTGAGCTGATAACCTACTTGGAGGGCTCTCGACCTGTCTATCAGGACCTACGGGCATGAAACGCAGCGTTCCCAGGTAAAAGGGACGTCAGTACGAATAATGTACCGAGTATTTAAGGAACATAAATAAATACATAAGAGACATGGAAGAGATATAGAATAATTGACTCAACCTGTATGTCCGAATAACTCTGTAAATAATAAATCACTTCTAGCATCATGCATATGCGTATGAATGTCATGTTGTGCATAGGTATATGTTTCATAACATCATCAGCCTCTGAGGGCATCCCATCATATCATATCGGCCACTGTGGGCAAAATCATCATTGTATACCAGCAAATCAGGTGGTGGTGCGTATATAACGCCATAACCTTTCCCATATCCCATGTACATATATATATATATATA